>VYZV01027132.1:15427-37953 GCA_013401275.1 Pandion haliaetus | reverse complement strand
GGTTTTTTTTTTTTTTTTTTTTTTAATGTAATCATGCAGCTAATAGTTATTTTTATATAAACATTGAAGCTACAAAAAGATATTAAAAAGCTTTTAGTTAGAAAGGGAAGAAACTTTAATCTGAATCAAATTGTGTTTATTACTTCATTATACCACTAAATGGAAATTAGACCTTAACATTGGCTCATTTCCAACACTTTAAAGTCTATCAATAGAATACACAAGAAGAAAAAATAATGAAGCAAGGAGCCTCTGTTAATTTGACAACTTGGCTAATATAGACAGCATGGTTTCACTGTGATGATCCAAAAGGTGTGTTTCAAAATAGTAGGTCTGCCAGTTTTCAGTAAGAAGGTAAATGAAATGTCTTCATCTTTCTAAAACCTGCTAAACCCATTTAATCATAAGCTAAATGTGTTATTGTACTTTTCTTCCTGTATAAAAAATCTTGAAAGCAAATCCTGCTTTGCTAGCTAAGAGGGGTATAAATTTCCCAGTTTGTTATGCTTTTCATTGCCCAGTCTGAGCCACTTCTTCACTCTTAGCTTTCTACTAACACCCACAGTTTACAGAATATAATTGTTTGAATTACACAAAACTGTAAACCAGCCACTAACTCCATTTATTGTGAGAACAGTAGAGCACTAATGTGATCAAATTAAAGCTTCCATGAAGAGAGAAAACATTTCTACAATAGAATAAAAAGAGAATGAATACTGATCAGAAAGTCTATTTCTAAGAACAAGGTAGGTCTTATCCTCACAAAAATCCCAAAGAAAAGCAGTCCTCAAATCCTGTACTCTGTCAAAACCAGACTTCAGTGATGCCAGGCACTTACAACACCTCACAAGACTAACTTGAAAAGATCCTTTGATATGGCTAGCTACTGTTCTAAAAAAAATTATATGTACATTTTTGCATAATGAATGTGATTCTCTTGAATTTTTAAAATATGTGACACTATTCTCACTTATATCTGCATCCAACACTTAATCTAGTTTCTCATTTTGACATCCTACAAATTTAAGCTTCTGGTGGCTTTTCCTTGGCTTGTGCTTGCTTTATGCCACCAGAAATAAAGTACTTATGGCAGAGTTCTGCCTAAAGAAAGAGCTCAGTGGTGACACAAAATTATCTTCTGAGCTGTAAGAAAAAAGTACCTTTCAGTTTTATAGAAAACATGAAAATAAACCCCTCATCCTTCATTACCTTGCTACCTTAAAAAGGACATCAGACATGATAAGAAACTAAACTGTTCTAAATGGTATATTTTGGCACTTATTAAAGCTATAACACAAAGCATGGCCTGCTTCTCAATATAACCTGGTTTGATTCTTAGCAAGCTAAGACTGCATGAAGACAGATTGGCCAGCCTGATGTGACATGCCTTAGAAAAACCATTTCAAGGGGTACAGTTTCCACAGCCACCTTTGTGCCATACATTAATGTTCCCTACACAGTATTATGAAACAATGGACTAGTCTTCTTTTACAAGGATATAAAAATAACAAGGGCCAAATATGTTGTGACTGATACATTACAGAATCCATTTTGAACTGTATTGTTTTTGTTACAAGCCATGTGGATGTGTTTTCACCTTCAATTTATGGCTACTTTTTTAGAGTGCCACTTGTCTTGGATCAGTTCTTAGAAGCAGGAGAAGATTTCAGGCTTGTGTATTTCTCTCCCTAGCCAATTTTCAATACCTGTGGAAACCTTCAATATATCCTACAGAATAAGCTGACATTCCAGGAGCTAAATCAAAAAGTATTTGTGTCTGCCCTTCACCTAATTAACCACCAAATCACTTTGTTTTCTCTTAGGTAATCACATCAGCCCAAAATATCATGTGGCATAAACAAGGACAGAATGTTGCAACATATTTCTATTTGAAACTCATGCTCACATATCTAATTTGGAAATAGAAATGTGAATTTAGATTACACATTTAACACCAAGACTAAACTTTTTTAACTTTAGAGCTGGGCAAACGCTTAAAAGAAAAAAGAATACAAAAAGGTTTTGATGAAAACAAACCCAGAAAAATAAGAAACCACCCTGAGGGGTCTTTGCAACCATGCTAGATGTCTTTTCATAAGATTGTGCAAGCAGCAGCTGGAAAACAAACTTCAAGAGAGGAAAACAAATAAAGTAAAATCTGTCATTTATGTGGAAATTCTTGGGGGAATAAACATTCACAGCTGGTTCACAAAGTGGGAAAGCACATGTCTATACAGACACACACAGACATCTCTTCTTATGCAAGCAGACATTTAGAGACAGTTAAAGACCATAAAAATATATTCCTCAATCTTTGACACAATATTTAGGAATTCACTCATTCTCCCTAGGTTCCTCTTCTGTAGCTCCAGAGAAGCCAGTGATCATCAAGTCCAACCATCAACGATGCCCACTAAACCAGGTCCTGAAGTGCTCTGTCTACATGCTTTTTGAATACCTCCAGGGATGGTGACTCCACCACTTCCCTGGGCAGCCTGTTCCAATCCCTAAAAACCCTTTCAGTAAAGAATTTTTTCCTAATATCTAGTCTAAACCTCCCCTGCTGCAACTTGAGGCCATTTCCTCTTGTCCTATCACCAGCCACCTGACAGAAGAGACCAGCACCCACCTCACTACAACCTCCTTTCAGGTAGCTGTAGAGAGCGACAAGGTNGCCCAAAACTGAACACAGCACTCAAGGTGTGGCCTCACCAGTGCCGAGTACAGGGGGACGATTACTTCCCTGTTCCTGCTGGCCACACTGTTTCTGATACAGGCCACAATGCCCTTGGCCTTCTTGGCCACCTGGGCACACTGCTGGCTCAACCAGCACCCCCAGGCCCTTTTCCGCCGGGCAGCTTTCCAGCCGCTCTTCCCCAAGCCTGTAGCCTTGCATGGGGTTGTTGTGACCCAAGTGCAGGACCCGGCACTTGGCCTTGTTGGAGTATGGTGTGAGAGACAGTGCCAAAGGCCTTACTGAAGTCCAGGTAGACAACATCCACAGCCTTCCCCTCATCCACTAGGTGGGTCACCTGCTCATAGAAGGAGTTGTGGTTGGTCAAGCAGGACCTGCCTTTCATGAACCCATGCTGGCTGGGCCTGATCCCCTGGTTGTCCTGTAATACAAGAGAATACCTGTTCTCTTTGCGAAGCTTGTTTTCCACTACTCTAAAACTGTTGTTTTGACCAACACTGCTTAATCCAGGAATGCTTTCCAGCAGCAAAAGATATCCCTTAATTTTTATTAAACATTCTTTTCCATCTTCTAGATGATGTACCACATGAACACATGGCTCAGAAAATTTGCTTCCGTTATATTCAACATAAAAAGGATCATGCTTAAACAATTTCAGCCTAGCACACATACGTCCCTGAAGCCATACAACATCAGACTTTTAACGGCCTTGTCTATGAAGGCTGAGAGTACTTACAGTCTGGAATTGATGCCACCAAGTCTTTGAAATAGCCCAGCCTCCAATAGTTGGAGCAGAAGTTCCAGTCCCATAAAACTCCGATTGTCATCATACTAGTCAAGCAGCCACAGGCAGACAGCCCAAAATATGCTTTTCCACCACCATCTTTTATCTTTGGATAAAAATACAAATAGGTAATTTTGAAGAATGTACAGTGCTTTTACCTTCAGTGTTTTTAATGTATACCTACTTCAGTGGATACTGGGTTCTAGTTCCTTCTTTAAAAGGAGATACCTTACTTTTAAAAAAGGTGTCACATGCTCGTCAAAGGCTGGGAAGAATCAGTCATTACTGCGGAAGACTGGGAAGGGTTGCTAATAATTGTTCTTTATTTCTACACAGCTTCCCATGCTACCTGTAGAAAGGCTTGAGGCTGTCGTGAATCAGAAGTTACTCATCTGATTGGAGTTCCTGCAACAGTTCCTAGTGATAATCCTAAGAAAGGTTCAACTTTGCAGATGTGGACAAGTTTAAACTTGACAAGTACTGTGTTATCCATAATACGATCAGGTTTTTATGGTAATAACTTACCAATAACAGAATAGCAGTAGATAAAAACATGAAACACTGAAAAGCAAAAAAAAAAAAAATTCAACTGTTTTGTATGATCTTTTATCTAAAAATCCTTACCTACTAAGGAGATTTTATTCAAAGGAGAAAAGATCATACCAGTTTCTTGACAATAAATTAAATTTTCTGTGTATGTAATATATGACTCAAATAGATGAATTTACAAGTTGAAGTAATATTATAAGTGTGGTGCATGGATGGAATGATTACGGTTGACTAAAAGCACACGAACTCATCTGTAAGAAATGTGGCACTCACAGATATTTCATTTCTGAACCAAGAATTCATTTCTTGTGAGCGAAGAGAAGAATGTGAACATAATGAGAAGAAAAAAATCAATAGTCAGCAGAATTATTTCAAGTAACTGAGTAAGTAGCTTTTATTTTAAAAAAAGGTATTTTTTTTAACTGTAATTCACTTTGAGGGTTTTAACAGAACTGCAGAAGGTCAAGACTTTTATTATGGTTTCTTACAGTATGTTGCTAGAAAGTCAATAATCTTTAGTACTGACACCTATTATACTAGAGCAAAAAGCTACCTTTCTTCATCTGTAGTTCTTACTATAATCTGTACTATTTCTTTTCAAAAGGCTTAGCTATTAAAAAAAAAGATATATAAAGAAATCCCAGAAATCTGGTACCATTACAGAATGTTTTACAGTGTTTAAGATAGTGTCAGCACTTACTCTATAAACCCTTGCTTTCAAAGGTTTATAACTGAGCCATAAAAATCAGCCCATTGTATAACATCACTTATTAACTCTCATTTTAGGAGTCTGATTCCCACCCCTTTTCCCCCTCACTAAATATCCAGAGTATTTTTCTTTACCTAAGTTACAGAAATATCTTTTTAGAAATACTCTTTTATGAGTGATTTTCTTCTAGTTCCTTTCCCTTCACAATTACACAGCATGACATTTTAGCGTATAATGTAACAAACCTTTCAATATAACAGTAAGATGATCTCTCAGCTTTCAAAGACGTAGATTGTTAATAACTCAGTAATTCCAATACATTTAATCCCCAAAACCTGAGCTTCAATTTTAGCTCACCTCATTCATTATTGAGAAATAAGTCCCTTAGCTGTTGCTTCTCTGCTGTTGCCGCAAGCCTCAGCAGCATCCCCGCCTAATTCTGTATTAGTCTGCCAACATATATATAGAAAGCTGTGAAACAGAACCACATTTTCATGAAATATTTGCAGAAATCCCACATCTTCATGCTTGCCTTTTCTTTTTGTATTTCTGTGACACAGACACAGGCCATAATGCTAACCTCACATATTCTTAGCAGACTTCGGTGTTACAGTAGCAGCAGCGTGATTGGTAAGGGTGATCGCCTCTATATTGTGAAGAAATTTCATTAGATTTCATATGGTATCAGAAATTCTTAGCATTTCAACTCCTCAGCTGCAAGCTGTAAACCACTGGAATGGCTGGCAGCCAGCCATAGCTACAGTAATCTCCCACATGTACGTTCCTGCACATGCAGGATCTTGATCCTACACTATTGCCAAGCAACCCCCTTTGGCTACTCTACCACAATCATCACCGCAAGGCATGATGGGAACAGCCCTACAGACTAGCGCTAGTAAAACTGCTGCCTGGCCTACATCACCCCACTCTTTGCAGAAGATCTGCAAAGGATTCACTTGTCAGCAGCAGTCCATTCTGGTCTTCCGAAGGAGGCAAAACAAAGTGAATAGCCCTGATATACACAAAAAGCTGCCTGAGCTGGAGTTATTGGTGAGACACAGGGAAGGGTGGGAAGAGAAAAATGTTCTCATATAAATAGGTCTCATCAAAGACAGCTGGTCATGTGGCAATCCTTGCCCACCTTCTTTTAGGTACTCTCAGGATTAGCTCATCCAGATAGATGTACAGTGGCTTCAGCAACTACAAACAGAGGAGAAGATAAAGGTCTATCAGGCATGAGAGCAAGTGACCCATGCTTTACTCTAGAATAAGTTTTATTCCCCTTCCTTTTCTCACACTAAGTGCTTCTCCCTGATTTATTCTAGGGGTTAAGTCCTCTGCCCAAGGATCTCTTAGACTCATCATCCTGTCCTGCTGGAAAGACAGACTCCTGTCCTCCCTTGCCTTAGCAGTCCAGATGGCCACCTGCAGGAATGGAAGAGGCACAAACTATTAAGAGGAGCTCTTGGCCCTCATGAGAATACACGGCCTTCTTCCTCCTGGTGTTAGTTTGTTCAAAAAACCTCTGCAATGACTAAACTAACTCTTCAAGGTGTTCAACACTTGCATCCAGAGGAGGTGAGTTTCCTGGTTTTTGCAAGGTATTGAACACCTACCCTCATTTGACAGATCTGGTACATCGGTACAAATGGGTTTTGGGAAGCAGTAGGAAAGTTCCTGGTCTGACTTTTAACCCATTTTTATTCCCCATCACACCCTATGATGGCACTGTTGAATAATAGCCAAACACTGGTAGGGATCTTTTTGATCAGCAGCAAGGGATACATATGGAAATTGACCAAAGAGGCAATGTGCATGCTCTAGAAGAGTCAAGCTTTTTCATGCATGCTGCTGGATGAGCACTGCGGAGAGACCCCGTGGGTCTGAAGGAGGACAGGGCTGAGCATTGCTACATGTTCACTCCCATTGCTGCATTCCTAAGTGATCTAACAGAACACTGGTCCTTTCTCAATTAGCATGTTGATGCAGGGTAGTAAAAAGGATTGTACTGATTTGGCTGTCAAACACAAAGATAAACTCACTGACATTCCCCGAAATAAGGCAAAGTTCTCTTGGCCCTTTCTGTCTGAAGCGAAGGAAAACCACATCACGCTTCCACACAGTGAAACTTCCTGTTATCATTCTTTATTTATTCATCTATTTGCTTGCTTTCATCCTTTTTTTTTTTTTTTTTTTTTTTTACTGCTTTCTTCATGTTGCCTTAACTTTCTCCCCTGAGGCACGATGCTTTCAGCTGGCCTGTTCAACCTAGTTCTTTTCTCAGGAAAGCAATAACTGAAGCAAGTAAAATTAGCCTGTCTACTTAGTTGTTTATGATATATTGGCACTCTCCTAGATTAAGTCCTCTTAGGAAAGAGAGATTCATATGTCCATATATATCCCAATCTTTCTAAATAACTAACTATGTGGGGAAATGACATAAAATCAAATAGACTGATTGCTTTTAAGTTTCTTTACCCTCTCTCTTCATGTAGTCCATTGAAGAGTTTAAACTCCACTGGGAAGAGTATCAGATTTTTATATAGTATTTCTAATAGCACACATATGGCTCAGTGAAAAACAGAAATAACAAGATATTCTAGACTGTCATTTCTTTTCACTTAGTGTGATCTACAGAGGCTGCACAGCTTGGATTCTTTTTGTAAAAGTATCACTAACTTTCAGAGTAACTTTCGGTAGATAACTCCACCCCATTTTTCCTTAATTATGAAATGGTGGTAGTAATATTCCATAAACCACAAAGCACTTTAAGTCCTAAGTGTGGTCATTGTTATCTAATTAACTCCAAATTTTGTCATTTCCCTCCCAGAAATATATACATACTAAAACCAAAAAAAATCCAAATCTGCAATACTTATGACCTTCTTCAAGGCCTTTTCCTAGCAAGTGAAAGACACCAATCCACTGGTCTTTATCATGTGGAACAAGTATTCTACATTTACAAGTCATTATCAAATGGCAGGGGAGAAATCTGAGGAAAGTTACTGGTTTCAGAAGTCCTTGGATGAGGCCATGTATTTTTATTTAACTACTTAACAGGACACAAGAGATAGTTTCCATTAGATTATAGAGTAAGAATACTTGGTCTTCAATTGCATCTCCCATTCTGGGAGACTAAAATTACTTTGCTTCTATGAGAAACTGCTCAGCTATAACTGCAAGGTTACATTCTTTCTAAGAGCACAAGAAACCTGAACCTGGGCCATTCTATAAATAGACACGTACAGTGGGTACATCATGACTGGGAAAAAAGAAAATAAAAATTGGAGCCGATGCTAAATTTTCATATTAACGCGCTGAACAACCAGAGTTCAGGATGAAATGCAAACGAAATAATTTTCTCTTAATTTTCTTATCAAGCTCAAAGGTAGTTTTACCTATAGGCAAATTGCATCCACTCTTTAAAAATGCTAAAATTATAATCAGTATTTCTGGATCATTTATTAATGACAGTCACTTTTCTAAAAATAATGTTATCAGGACTCTAGCACACCAGGAACTTGTTAATTATAGACTCCAAGTACACAACAGCTGGCTGGGATACAAGAAAGCATACAAAACAACTGTTTAATTTTTGAAATATTTTCATAATTGCAGAGAGATGGAAAGAAACAAAGGAATCAAGTTTCACAGCTAAAATTTTCCTGCACTAGTATCAATAGACATCTTTCTTTTAGCAAGTCAACAACCAAAGAAGCTGGTTCTGTTCTGAACCATCTGCTTTATTGTATTTAAAATTACCTATAATGATTATACAAATTTGAACATTTAACATTCTGGCTACTTTGAGAGAAAAATGCAATATCATAGCCCAACTTTTCATTTATAGTTTGGCTCTTACACTCACAAGGGAGAGAACACTTTCTCTGTAGCAGTTGTTCAGGTCCCTGATCATAGTTAGTCAGGATTTTGGAGAATTACATAGAAGAGTTTCAGGATTGCTTCAGCCTGCACTGAATTGCCAATAGCACTAAATGAACATACAAGTAGCCACAAATGAGGCTATTTTGTCCCCTTTGCCAGGGAAATGACTCAGGGTCAGTGCCCAATTCAATCAGATAAACTAAATTTATGGTAACCATCATTAGGGACTTTCTGTAGGCAAAAAATGTGACTTTCAAATAGTTATTTCTACAGAGAAATCATTACTTTGAAGTCTATACAAGTCCAAAGCTATGTCTGAAAACAATATCAGGCATTATATGTGAGTCTTCCTTGTCTTCATTTTCTTGATTTTCATTTTGCTTTGTTTCCTTCTCATCCTCTCTGCTCTAAATATCACCAAAAGCAACAAGGTAAAGAAAGTAGTTGAATAAAGGACACTATCAAAAAAAACCTATTCAAGTGCATTGACAGGAACAATGTAAGTAAAGTAATTACTAGTCATTTTACTCCCAATTTTTAATTCCAGCAATCCTAGAAGTACACCAAATCAAAAAATTTTTTTATTGTTTTAATTAAAATGTCTCTCTGAAAATCTTTGGGTTTAACTTTTACTTTGAATAATGTAGTTAAATCAATGATTGGTTAGGTGTCCTAATATGTCTTTGGATCTAACCAAAGGTATTCTTACTTTGAATTCTATGACGAGTTTGATGAGGTGCTACTGCAGATTAATAAATTTACTGTGAATAAAGGAAGTGAACCACAGCACAAGGGGGTTTGCTGCATGGATGTATTGCTAGTCAGTAACTTATTTAATCACTGGTTTAACAAAATTTGTTGGTGAGTCAAAAGAAGGTAGAAGGTACTTCGGGCACTAATAAAAGCCTGCCAAGAAGACCCGTAGATGATGACTAGTTATTTCTTGAGAGTCTGAAGAAGGTTTGGTGCAGGAGTTGATGCAGTCAGGGAATTGTTGCTTGAGAAATGTTCTCATCAACTCAGGGCAGGGATGGTCTATGAAATACTGCCAGCTTTTTGTATAAGGGGAAATTTCTATCCATGCATACATGCTACATATCATTCCCATATTTTTCACATTTTTATGATTACATTTAAAATTCCTGTTAAAGGTTTCCTTGTCTTTATATGATTAGAGTGTATTTCCAAGTCAGGAAGTTTTTTCTGCTGCAAGGAGGTTACAGAGTACAGTTACTTTTGATGGGATTGTGAGGTACAAGGCAGTTTATTTGTTGATTAGGAGACAGATTAAACATGTTGAACTAAGGAACTAGGGGTCTTTTTTTATTTCTATGTGGCAAAAAAAGCTACATATATGAGCTTCTCTCATAAAATATTTATTGGTAGAGTGTTGTGGATATTATATTTATTATAAAATAGTACTACAATACGGTAGTTGAACTATAATATTGTTTGACTGAAGAGAAGATAATGACTAGAGAAAATATATCCATTGCCCATTTTAAAGTGTTTAAGCACTGTTTTGGAAAAACATTATGATTTTACCCTGATGTGCTGCACAGTACAAACATGCAAAGGAGTTATAAAACTTCTCTGGATTAGCAGCTAAGGGGGTCCCTTAATGGTGCATTGATGGCACAGATGTCACTACAACATCCGCTTCTTGTGGCAATGAAATATAAGTGAAGAGTTGATGGCAGAGGTGTGCCAGAGTGCCACTTCACTCTAACTGACTTCTAGCCTGTGTAATGACACTTTAGATACACTTAGAGACTGACATAATTTATTACAATGGTACCAAAATGAAGCTAACAGAAGGTTGGCATGAAACCTTTGCCCCCAGTTGCATAAAGTCAAAATGTGTTGAAGCTGTTTCTGAATTTAAGATTTTTGTAATACAAATACAGTGAAACTGAGTTAAAAAATCTAAGAACTTCTCAGAACTTTTACCAAAATAGTGTTATTTAAACTTTTTGCTTCAAGCATCGTGTTAAAAGTATCCACTGCACATAAGAAAGAATTAGGATAGTGATGAACACATAATCTAAATGCAGGAAGAGAGAGGAAACTAACCAATACAGATGAATCTAGTAGATTAATGGGTTGTTTCCTCACTGTATTTTTATAATCTGCTAATATATCATAACAACCAACTGTCTCAGAGAGGTTACTATTTCCTACCTCATCTAAAAGGAGCAGAAGCAGTCACTTAAAAATGTTGCTTATAACACTGAATTATATTTCTCTTTCAGGGATCTTGTCAGTGCTTTTACAAATTGTTAATTTCCTACTGCATATTTTCACATTTCATACACAATTATTATTTATAAGCAGTGTGAATTCATTAGCTTTATGAAACTGATAGTTATTGTGCACGAGTTACTCCCTGTCCCCCAGGACTGAAATGAAAGTGAGATACTGCATCTCTAAAGGCTTCCCTAAGAGGAACATTTGTAAGTAAATAGCATAACTAAACATTCGGTAAATTGGCACTAATGTATACTGAATCATGTCTTACCTAATTTGAAGAAAATCTTTGCAGAATTTGAAAGATAGGATGACTCAGCCACTTAATTTCCAGTGTCAGCCTAGAACTAGATGTAGTGATGAGTTTGCTCAGAATGATTTCTTCTGCCTGTGATTGGAGACTTGTTGACACCAGAAGTTCTCATATTGCTCTTATGGTTACCAACATATTTTTTTTTATCAAAGCAACATGTTTCTCAGAGTTCTATCAACTTTGAAAGTTTCTAACCAGAAAGTTTTCTGAGAAGAGGAATATAGAGAGTTCTGAATAAGAAACCTGACTATTTCCACACAGAATACATGTGTTGATGTGAATCTTTAATGAAAATAATTCATTATTTCTATCTTTGAGCAAAAATAAATGTGAGCTATCACACAAAATTTACAGCCACTTTTTCCACTGAATGGCCTTGTGATGACTGAGCAGGTAGTTAAAAATAAAACCTTGTAGAACAGTTGTCAATCAAATCACTGCTGGTACCCTTTTTACAGGTACTAAGAAATAGTTTCATGTAACATGATTTAGTTTATATCTTAAAAAACAATATTCTCCCATTTCAGCTAAGATAAGTCACTACAGTCTGAGGAAACTTGTATTACTTGCATGAATCAAACCTGGCTTCCAACTTTCAAAACCTCTTTTACATATTTTTCCATTTCCCTGAGCTTATGTTTAGCTATTGCAGCACAGGAATATATTTGCTGAGGTAATATGACTCTTGAAAGCCAGGACTAGTACCTCTCTCAGAAGGTTTAAGAGAAAAAAACATTTCGCTGTGTTTTTAGAAGCTGCACAGATGACTTAAAGCAGGGGAAACAGAGTGTTTCTGACTGCTCAGTTAAATTAGCAGTTTTAATTACATGTACTAACCTGTTTCTCTTATGAGGAATGTCTTCTATCCTCATAACTGAACAGTGTGAACAAGACAGGCAGGAATACTTGTCTAGCAGACCTTGAGAGCATCTGTCAGCTCCCTGTCACATTCAAGCAAGTACCAGCCATACCTCCTAGTCTACATTCTCCTGTGCCAGAAAGGAAACAAATGCAAGGGTTTGATGCGATGTAGAGTATACCCCAGTTAAGTTCCCAGCCCTGATAAACAGTGAATGTGGATTTGTAAGTCATTCACAGGTGTCCTGAAGTCTATATAAAGCCTTTTTCTACTTTCGTTTTCTTTCTGAAGTCTTTGCCTTACTCTTAGTGTAACACTCAGCATCATAAATATTAATTTCTTACTATCATGGACACTTAGTAACTCATTAATGATCACAATACAACCACATTCAACAATGCAGTGGAAGAGAACAAGCAAAACAAATTCAGCATACAAATACAGCATGCAAATAAACACATTATATAAAAAAAAAAAAAAAGGAAAAAATAAACCTAGATAGAATTGAACTAGTCACACACAAAAAAGAACTAATTAAAAAGACTAGTCCAAAAGCAAGCAATACATCCAGATAAACTGGGTACTGATAAATCAGTTGCACAGATTGACAACTGAATGCGTTGACAACCGACCTTTATTATATAAAACAATGTTCTAGAGCTAGTGTTGCTAATCTTATTTCTAATGCTTCAATTACACACAAGCAGTATTAAAACTCACACTTACACGGTGACATACACAGTCATGCAGGCAGGAGGCCAGCTGACCCATTGCTACAGCACTCATCATCTCCCTGGCCACCAGCCACACCATGTAGCAATGGCAGGGAAGTCATGCTCCTGCACACTGCCTGATGGGTGGCTGGAAGAGGGTACACATGCTCGTGATGCTAGAGAACTGTCTCTGACCCCAGGAGACGCTCTTGCCAATGTAGACCACGGTCCATACACACAGCTTCTCTGCCTCAAGCTCAAGGCTATAGCAAGCCCTTCTCTCCTCCCACCAACAGTCAGTGCTGCCATCAGGTGTCCTCCAGGATCTTAAAAAGATCTTCAGCCAAACATCTGCAATGGACTGTGATTCTGGTCTAGGTATCTCATGAGTCAGTCAAGTAATTCCTCATTCATCTCACAGTGGTTCTATACAGACATCCTCAGTGCCTAGCAAACCATACCCTTCTGCTATTAGTTTCAACCAACCACCATTAAGAACAGCTAATTTTCTTTTTTGTTAACACCAAAACTTTAGAGCTCCTTTCCATTCTACTACGATGATTATAAAGCTACAGCTTACACATTTGTCTCTGGCAGACTTCAGGCATCAAGGGGTGGCTAAGCAGCCTCTTCTACACAAACATCTTGAGTACTGTGGACAGTCCTGCACCTCAAGAAAAACATCATGGAGTTAGAAGGGTACAGAGAAGGAGTAATTACCTTACAGGGAGAGATGAAAAAGGCTGGGATTCTTCCATCTGGAGAGAAGGATGACAGGGTATATGCTTGAGGGTCTGTAAAATCACAAGGGTGAGTGAAAGCAGAACTATTCAACAAGTCCACAACAGAACCAGCCAGCACTCAATGAAATTATTAGATAGTTAAAAACAGTTAAAAGATGTCTGTACACAGCAGCAAGTGAACTTCTGAAATCTGTTGCCTCACGAGGCTTTTGGAGGCAGCGGATTAAAAAAAGAATTAGACAAATTTAAAGGCAGCAGGTCCATAAACAGGTGCTAAAGTAAATTAGAAAAAGGTACCTTCTAATACCCTTAATCTAATAATTGTGGATTTATAATTTCTTCAATATCAAGAACTTACAAGTTCTTACCGTTTTTATTCTGTTCTTCTAAGTTTTTATAAGGTTTTCAAGACCTGGTTGGATAAAGCCCTGAGTAACCTGGTGTCACCTCATAGCTGAGACTGCTCTGAGTAAAAGGTTGCACGAGGTAGGAGGTTGCATGAGGACGGCTCAGTGAGGTCCCTTGCAGTCTGAAATATCCTGTGAACTTATGATTGCAATAAGTTTAAGAATTCAGGAAAAACAAAACTGATAGCCTTCTAGTGCTGGCAGTCTCTTCAACGGAAAGGCCTTATCCTTGGGAAAAGAACAGCTATATTGAAAGGTAGAAAATTAAAATTCTGCTACAATGTTTAGCACATATTAATGAGGCATATTTTGAAACAGCTTAAATTCCATTAATCCCCATTGTTATAGTTAAAATGGGTAGAGGATCAGTCATAACTTGGTGAGATTGCAGGTGCCTACCTGGTGGACAAATCTTAGCCCACAGAACTGTTCCCTTTTTCATTTGGAAGGAAAACAGTTGAGCTTGCTTGCTTAACAATAGCTTCATTAATAAAGGTCCAAAGAGAGAAACTTGCTTGTGCACTGATCCAGGGGTAATGTAAATGGAGAAACCAGGCCATCCATGAAATAAAACTCTCTTTCACATCTTGTGTAAGCAGGATTCATAAAGGTCTATCACTCTTGTTTTCCAGTGAAGGGATAAGATAATTCTGCTTTGCCTCATACTTTCTTTTTCTCTGCCTGTTCATCTTGATGCTAAAGAGGAAAGTTAAAGTAGCATGTTTTATTTTTTTTAATTTTTCATGAATTAATTTCTCTCCCTGTTCATCTTGATGTTAAAGAGGAAAGTTAAAGAAGCATGTTTTATTTTTTTCAGTTTTCATGAATTAATTGCCAAGTAAAACATAATATCCCTATAAATTATTTCACCTTTGGCCAATCAATGATTGTCATTACAATTATCATGGAAAATAATATCATGATTGTTAAGTTAAAATTTCATTACAATATAGCTGTAACCAATATTGCAATGGCCATAATAATTAAATCCTTTCAATTCAGTTACAAATTTTAATGAAAAATCTATAGGGAAGATAGGATAATTTTGGCTCTCTTAAAATTGAAAACTAATCAAAAGAGATAGTTCTCAGAAAAAATATATCTTCAATAAACTATTAAATTTATGTTTTAAAATATATTGGATAACTTACATCCAGACATAGAGCTATATTCCCATATTCAGTCATTAAAAAAAACCAAATCATGTAACAGCCTGAAAACTTGTTCACTGAAAGTGAACAAGAATCCACTTTCTTTCCCTATTTTGACAATGCTTTTTGCTATACTGGCACTTTACATTTGAAATGTACAACTTGTGAAAAAACTACAGACAATTCATGTAACAAAAAACAAGCCAGCATATGTCAGTAGCATGCTTTTTTTTGTCAAATTAAATAACTCAAGCTGTTTCACTTCCTATATTATTCACAATAATAATGACTATAGTTCACTGACAGACATGAAACTCTTGACTCTGTGTAACAGCAACCTTTTAAAAAGTTCCAAATATAGGTATTGTAGAGTTAGGAGTTAGCATTTCCAGTTATTCCTCTGCTTACAACACCTGCACCAGAGGAAGCAAAAGCCCATGGAAAAATTACATATGCATACTCATCATTATTAACAACTTATCCTCCTGGCAAACTGGTGTTCCAGAGACCAACACACACGAATACTTTACAAGGAACAGTGATACTCAAAATCACAGCTATAATAAATGAAGAAATAGTAGATAAGTCATATGTATTTTTATCTAACACATATAGTGATGCACTATTGACCTAGTTTGATGATCTTTTACCCATAATGCTGTAAACTTGGCAGTGTTGTCAGACAAGTGCAGGGAAAGGCACACAAACCTGCAGGGAAAGCCAAAAAATGGCCTCTCTGATTCTCCTAATTTCAGATAAATCAGCTATGTTTCTGCTTCTTATTCTAGATTTTTTTTGCTTGGGGGTTTCCTGAGCTAGTAGTAGGAATTTCTAAAATCTGAAAGAGGTTCTAGAAAAATCCAAAGCTGCTCTCCCTTCTTTCCAAGCCCGCTCAGGTACCCTCACACATGGATTTGACCATTGCTATTGCCACATTCAGTTTGGAAAATGGCATCCCACGCCTACCTTACAGTAAAATGACAGAAAATGACATGCATATTATCAGTTTAAATGGTTTTACGGAACTTAGTAGTTACAGCATCTGTCAATAGTCATATTGCTGAAAAGGACTCAGTAGTACAAGTCAATATGTGTCTCATGAGGAATAAAGGGGAAAAGATTTGATTTTCCCCTTCTTTGCCTGAGTCTTTAACAAAAGCTAGATTTCAACCTAATGCTATGCAGCAGCCCAGAGTTTACTCCACAGCCACAAGAAACTTCACATTATTCAGCTAATTTCTACTAAGCTCAAATATGAGTAAGGATGAAGGCAATACTGGATGATAGACAGAAAACCTATGGATTCTCTCAAATCCAAAATATATCATCTGAAATTGTCTTAGATTTTGAATACCAGCATCTGTCCTTGCCATGTCAATAGTTTGATCTAAAAGGCTCATGACCAAAACATTCATATTAACCATTTTATTTCCCCTGGGAATGAGTCACAAGCTGGTGGTGAAACCTGGTGTGTTTCCATTGATTTTAATGGAGCTATGCCAGCTGGCACCACCTAAAAATTTCATGCCTTATCTCAGATTCCATACTTCATATGACTTCATTCATAAACAAAATAAAACCTTGTGGGAAGAGTCCATGCCTCTCTGCTGCATTCTCTCATTACTAACACTTACAGAAGATTAGATTTTAGAATTAATGACCTGCTTAGTACTTCAGAAAGAAACAAAGCTAAAACATTAATGCAAAAAAAAAAAAAAAAAAAGGGCAAAAAATAAAAGCTGGTTTTATTACCCAGCTTGTGTGTGTACTGCATGTTCAACATCTTGCCTTCTCAGTCCAAAAGTTTAGAAATAAACAGATGGCAAATAAAATTCTTAAAGCATCTTTGAAATACTATTGTTACGTCCAAAAAAGATATATTTCCCAAGGTGACCTACATCATAAAATGTTAAAGAGTGAAGAAACAACCTGAAAGAACCTGTAACTAAGCTCCCAAAGTATAGCAGCCTAAATTTTACACTTCATATTTAGATAATTTCCAAATTTGTAGGATCAATTTGAACTAAATATTTTGACTGGACTGTAATTTCTGTTGTTTAATGAGGTTGAGAAATCTGGGCTCTGTGTATGTTTTTTTTCCATGTGGTTTTTTTCGAGTTATGACTATTCATGAAAAATCCATTATTATGGAAAGCCTTTATATTTGAGACAGATCTTAGATCCATATCTAAGAGGGATTTAAATTCCACAGCACTGAAACATCTAATTTTACTTGCTTGCTCCCTTTAATGAAATCTATACCTCTGACTTAGTTTCCTAAAATCAATTTAAGAAGTACAGGGACAAACAGGAGCTTTAAAACCACAAAAATCATAGAGTAAATCTGGAAGCCAAACCCATATAATGTTTCTAAAGTAAAGGGACAAGAGAGTGAAAAAGATATTCTGTACCCTAGAACATGGGCTTAGAATTTCAGGTCATATTCTGACTACTTGAAGTAAAATCCATGCACAGCCTTTGAAGTCAGCATTCTTGTCTAAGGCCATACCCTCCAATATAGCAAACACCTAATCTTAACGATGCAGTTATGCTTGCATTCGCTCCATCTTTTCTTTTTCCCTCTATCTTCTCTCCAACCCTTCTGCTTTTCCCTCTTCCCTTTCCACACACACTTAGGAACTCAGGCTACAAGGTAGTGGTCCTTTAAGGCCACTTCCGCCAAGTAAAACAGATACAGAGCTGGTATACATCCAGATATAGATCTGATACACAGTGCAGAATTCTTCAGCGTCCAGTCCACAAGTTGTAAAACACCCCTCAATGCACAAAACATGCTTCAGCATCTGACCGCAGAATAGGGCCTTTAATAAAAGATAAAAGATCAAAAGCCTTTAAAATGAAAACATGCCAGAGGAAGAGGCCTGCAGTGATTAAGGATAGCGCCTACATCTTGAGTTTCTGCAATAGAATGGAACTTTTTGGTGAAAATACCCAGAGGATCCCTGAAACAAGGTCGTTTAAAACACTACAGAGTAGAACAGCTTGACATAAGGGAGAATTCCTTCTTTTCCCTAAATCTGGCTATAGGTTTAATCTGGGGCAGTGAATTAGAGACTGCCACACCAACCAGCTACAGGCAATTAAAGGGTTTCTCAGCATGACTGGAGTTGACAGGCTTTCTGTGGCATCTCTCCTTGCCAACCCCTCGCGTAGCTGCACTCTTTCAGAGGAAAGCAGTTCAAGCCCTTACCCCAGCCACCACCCCAACGCTTCTCCCCAAACCAAATCACATACCGAAGAGAGGATGTTCTTTCTAGCTGGGTCAGAAACCTTTAAAGACAGCAGTAATTGAATGCAACCCTGATATGGAGCAAGAAAATAAAAAAGAGTGATCATATCTCCTTTCAATTTCTGTTTGGTTCTTATATACAGGGTCTGGAGCAAGCTACACTGTGCCTTCCAAACTAACTGACAATGAAGAAAGAGGAAAGGAGGGAATAAAAAACATTGATTGCTCAATGTGCCATTACAGTCAAGAAATGACCATATATCCATCTAAAATGCCATCTCCTCTAGAATAATATGTGCAGCGCTGACCACTGTTTCAAAAAAAAGTGTTAAAGAACTGGCAGAGGTTCAGAAAAGGGAATTAAAGCCTCAGAGAAAGGATCAAAGGATGGAAAAATGCTCAAAAAGCTTGGAATTGTTTTACTTAAAAAGGTGATAGAAAAAGGTTACTCTTTCTTATCGTGTATATCCATCACAATAAAAACCTCTGCACTGATAGTCCGGAAATGGTTGGGAGCTTCTGATCTCCAGTTCTTGTAATAAGTGGACAGGAAAAAATTCAATTCAAGGGTGGCAAGTTAATCATAAATACTTTTTCTTCAACATAACAGAATAGAAGTCACTGTTCCTGGAAGCCCCTGAGGCCAAAATCTCACAGATCCAAAAAGAACAGATGCATCTGATGAACATCCTGGATTCTTACAAGTGTCAATAAACTCTGTTTTGGAATATGTATAGAACTTCAGGACTAAGGGTAAAAGCTTTGTATTCACCAGAAATCAGGTTAAGACCTAGAGGAACAGAAAGGAAAAAAAACCTTGTAAATTATTTGAGATTAACCAAGCCAGAAATTCTCATACTTTTTTTCCTGTAGCTACAGATATTGTTTAGGAAACAATATCCTTCCTAAAATCAGAATGAAAATACTGGACTAGACTCTAGTCCAGTATGGCAATTCCTAAAACAAAGGAGATTAAAATTATCTAGAAAATAAGAGTGACATTACATTTTTTGACAGAAATAGATCAATAGCAACAATGGTATCTTTCAAGTAATCCTACTGCTTAAATATCCAGATAAACTGAATGCTATTATTTATGTGATGTTTAATTTTTTTTATTAAGCAATATTTTTTATGTGATATTACTCTTGCACTTTCAGGTCTGTTGGTTTGTTTTGGGTTTTTTTGCATTTGAGTTCAACCATGTGTCATATACTCTTATCTTTACCTTAGCTCTACTTTGACGCAAACTTTATCCTAAAAAGCAGCTTGCTGCATGATTAGGTAAATTATAATTCATGGTGCATACTTTTTTGCACATACTCATCTATACATCGCAGATATTAGGCATTTCATTGTCTTAATGGCAGCATAGCTATTGAATAAAAAACAAAGACATGTCTTTTAGTAGGTAAAGGAAACATTTATGGCCTCACTTCCAAAAGTTATATCCCAATAAATATGAAGAATAGGAGAATAAAGTGTCATGAATTCCACAGTCGTTTGCTGATATTACAGTATGCCTGTGATAAACAAGGCTAACCAGACTGTTGAAACCACTATTTTTGTACTCTTCAAAATTGTGTGCTTTTATACACTGATTCATTTTAATGAAATGTAAATTTAAAGTCTTATTTTTCCATTTGCTAGTACATTACTAGAGCATTATTATGTCCATTATAATCTTTTATTTCTTTTGTCATTAAAACATTCATTCTTCATCAACGTATCTGTTTTTCCTCAAGAAGTTTATTTTGTTTACATGTGTCCATATCGGTCTTGCTATTAAAGACATAAAATAAGCCCAAACGCACCAAATTTCCCAACATTTTGCAAAACTACTTTTATTGTTTTTCAGAGACTTCAAAACATATACCAACATCATTTCCTTTGGATAATTAGAAAGTTCTAAGCCTACCTGGAAATAATTGCATAGTCAAATGGACTTTGGCTTGGAAAAACATATCAGATACTATGTAATGTATTGTGGTCACAATGTACCCCAATTAAAGCATATTATCCCTGAATTACAGTTCATTTCTTAAATGGCAGGAGGAAATATCAAGAGTTGATCAGATGTTTATGTATCCTGCAACATCTTATAAAATGAAGCCTTTGGTTTTTAAAAAAATAAGAAAAGAATGGCTGAAAGAACATTGTCACAAAACTTTATTCTTTATAGATTCTATTTGAAAGTAACTAAAGTGAAACAATCTTCCTGTGCAGCTCTGTTGGCATCCAATCACAATCTTTCTTACGTTAACATTTAAGCAGGTACAGCTTTGACTTTATTTCATGCTGCATTTCTGAATGTTTGGTAAAGCGACCTCAATGTTTTTTTTTTCCTTAATAGAATACTATAAAGCTTTGATTTTAAAAACACAAATACAGAACATCTAACTGCCTCTCTTTTTTTTTTTTTTTTTTTAAGGAAGCAAAGCATCTCCCAGACTTGATATGGGATTAGAAAGAGTGTTATTTTCTCTATTTTTTGCTGTTAATTTGCAAATTTTAAAAAATACCAATAACATTTGCAAAATGTTATTGTTAATGCATTATTACATGTTAATTTTTACAACTAAATATTTTTAAGGGTTTAATTTTGAAAATTTAGTGCATGGTCTCTGCTAGTCTTTAGGAAATTAAACCTAAGAAATCATATTCAGATATATTTCTTT
Source organism: Pandion haliaetus (assembly GCA_013401275.1). Lineage (NCBI taxonomy): Eukaryota > Metazoa > Chordata > Aves > Accipitriformes > Pandionidae > Pandion > Pandion haliaetus. The sequence goes on along the minus strand of VYZV01027132.1, from coordinate 16,970 downwards.
ACTAATATTTTTAAGTGTTTTTCTATATCTGCAGCCCCCTCCCCCGCTACCAAAAAAACCCCCATGCCACGCAAACCCATAACAATGCGATAACAATTCTGCATTGTATTCAGTGAATTTGTCCATAATGCCACCATGCATAATCTCTGGATAAGCATGTGAGTTTCAGAGTGCCCTTCAGAGTTAATTTGGTCACACTCACAAATGAGAGTTACAGAGTACTGAAAGAATGAGAGCATCTGCTGTCTCACAGTAGCTGTAAATGAGTCCAGATTGGACTCCTGAAAAAATCTTATCTCACTCTAATCAGTGACAAAAATTTTAGTGCAGTGATGAGAGCAGAGAGTCTTCATCAGTGTAATATACACATTACACAGAGTGTAACAATATGCAATTTGCATAAATTGGGTTTGCTCTGTTTTGTTCACATTACATTGAAAATTATTTCAAAGATATCTTTCTAAAGATCACTACCTCTCTTCCTTAAATATTTTTTTCCAGCAGCCCCCTTTCCTTCCTGTGTATGTTCTGCTTTTATTTGTCAAATAGTATTTCTGTCTCTGAGTGGTAGTCTCCACTGGCAGACCTTCCTGAGAATTTTTCACCCACATTAGCACTCAAATGCACCATCCAAAGTATAATCTGAATCTAGGCAGCTGACAGGATTCTGCAACTGTAAAAGAAGTATGCCCAGCACAAGAATGACTAACTTGGAATTTAATCACACCTACTCCTGTTCTACTTCCATTCTAAAAATTTGATTCTCCTGCAGGTTACAATTCAGCAATTCAGGTACACAGGAATCAACACGGCTCAGAACACTGCCATCCTATCAGGATTTTAGGTCAGAATACTCAGCGTTGTGGCATTTTTAAGCTAAACCCTTTTATTTGAGCCAGACTCGGAACATCCAAACTTGTCTGTTATTACATTGCAGGTAATACAGGAGAGGATGAGATTTTCTTTGCTGTTGGACTATGCCGGTGTGCCTGCCTGGCTCAGCACCAAAGTACCCCTGCACTGCATCCAGAGAGAACAAGATCCCCCTGAGGAAGCTAGGCAAGGGTTTCTCAACATCTGCAGAGAGACAGAAGCATTTCTGGCACCATAGAAGGCTCAAAGGGCTTTCAAATTTCACAGATGCATCTTCTGATCACTCCTGATACAGATACAGAGAAGAGCTATAGATCCAACAGAAATAGATACTATGGGAGAGAAGAACTAGGCTTTTAGCCTACCAAAAGTCCAAGGTTTGATATGATTGCCTTCTGCAGACATATCAAAAGGCAATGTATCAAAAAGAGAGAAATGTTATTTCATATCAAGGGAAATGGGGCACAAGAACAAATGAGTATAAACTGGGCATGAAGAACTGAAAATGTTCTGGAAATTCAGAGCAAGTGCCTTGTTACCAGTCACTGTTCTGAAATACTGGGAAGACCAAGCATCAAACTGCTTTTAACTGGGACTTTAATAAATTGATTAGTGGCATTGCATGATGCAATTTCTGGAGAGGAGGAGAGGAGGAGAGGAGGAGAGGAGG
>VYZV01027132.1:0-15155 GCA_013401275.1 Pandion haliaetus | reverse complement strand
GGAGGAGAGAGGAGGGGAGGAGGAGGAAAGGGGGAGGAGGAGGAGGAGGAAAGGGGGAGGAGGAAAGGGGGAGGAGAAAGTATGCTTATCTAACCAGGATACAAATAAGAACATCTGATATTTCATTGTTTGCCTCACAAACAGGAATGTTTAAAGTCGCTGATTCAGGCACCTTTACAGCCAAGTTGATCATCCTACTTGCTTTAAGACACCAACGTGCAATTCATTTGTCAGTATTCCTATTCTGATGTGCATCGCCTACACCTTTTCAAGGACTAAATATGCAGCACAAGAAGGATTCACATTTCCATTCGGCTATCAATAACTGCCAAGTAATATAAGAAAATACCTGTACCTTAGTCTATAGTTATAAAAGCCTGTAAAAGTAAAAAAAGTAGCAGTAGGTCACTCACTTTCCACACGTAAGGGGATTTCGCACTACCACCACTGAGTGTTCTTATGAGAAGGAAATACTAGATCTCACCATCTTTGATGGTGATGCAGTACAGATTTGGAGTCTTGAGGAATTCAATTTAAAAAAGCCAAGAGTTTTTTTACAGGAAATCTTTTTGGAAGTGTATCACTCTGAGCCTTTTCTTCTAATGTGAACTTTGAAATTGTCTTTTCAACTGAATATGAAGTAATTATATTTTGTCTTAGTTTCATATGCTTACTATACAGTAATAGTATAATTTATACACCTTGCTCTCTAGTGTGTATTTTTTATATGAAAGCCTATTATCTTTATGAAAACAACTTGGATTCATTAGGAATTAAGTAAACAAGTTTTGCAGAAGTACAGGTGTCCTACAGACAGTATTTAAAAAACCAAACGGATTTTCTAGAGAATTATGTTTTTTCCATAGAGCATGCTATAAAATATACACAATTAACATCAGAATTTTACACAAAAGTCAAAAAAACACCCTGGGAAAGGTGCCAGTTTTCTCAAATTCCCTAGGACATTCCTACAAGGTAACTGCATAGCAGCATATTAAAATAATTATTTTTCAATGATTACATTTTGGTTCCATTGCAATTCGATTGCACTTTGTGATAAACGTTCACTTCTTTATAACACTGAGTTTATTCACCATTTCAGGCACACATCGTATTTTTGATGAAGGTATATTTTCAGCATTAGAGATACTACATAGATTTGGGGGTCAATCATTCTCAATCTGATTCAATGATCATATCACTGAAGAAATTGGAGATAGTTTGGTGATCAATGGGTAAACAAAGCTAATTAAATAAGAAAGAAATTTTAGTAATACATATAAAATTGAGTTCAGAATGGAAAAATGTTTGAAGCTGCCTATAAAATGAAAGTATAGGCATGTACCAAGCATTGTTAGAGACAGTTTATCAGTTGTGCTAATCACATCCATAGGAAAATTGCCTAAATAGGTAATTAAACTATACTGGACACAGGGCATTGCACTATGCTTATTGGCTCAGTACCCACTATCTTAATTGGCCTATAGCCACAGGTCAACCTTTGATTTTGGCACCTGTAAAATTGCCATTTTAGAAATCACAGCATACAGTCATAATGATCTGGAGAGATGAAAACAAAAGAATGTATGATTAAATAGGGAAATCTTACACAGGGAAAATATTGGAAACAGCTTTATTCAATAGCTGATGCCTATACAGATGCTCTAGCCCAAAGGAATAATTACGCTGACATAAGTTACGTAAACTTAAAGACAACAGGACAGGCATATAGAAGCAGAGATTTCTAAAATTTTATGATAATATAGGAAATAAACTTCTGAAAAGAAAATTGATTTTCAAATCTGTAGACCAAATCTAGAAATAGACAAGCTGGTAACACATATTAAAAGCTCTCAAAAAATGAGACACACTATAAATGTTACACAAGTTGAATAATCTTCATGCAAATTTATAATCTAGCTTTGAAATTGGCATTCATTGGCACTGAGACAAGTAGTAATTATCTATAATGCTTACTGACAAGTTGGAGCATTAAAACCACTAGCTGCCACTTTTTTTTTTTTTTATTCTCTAGGTCACACAATATAGAAAGAAAAACTCTGCTTTTTCAGCAAGTTTAAAATGCATGACAGCACCTTTTTAATGCATATCTGTAAAGGCGACATACATTTCATAGAACGTTTAATGTGCTATTTGAATCCATTCTTAAGAATTACTGATTTTACAGTTGAGATGTCTTTTACCCTATCATCTAATTTGATTTTTTATGTTTTCTTTTGCTTGGTTTGCGGAAATACAAGTTGAATTCAATATGTCTGATATAAGACACTTGTCATCAAAAACTATCTCAATTGTTCCTTTAAAGTACATATAAAAGGGAGATCTTTGGGTTTTTTAAGTCAGTGGCGATATTGCCATTGATCTCAATGGGGACTGGAGAAAGGAGCATCATTACACTCTTTTAAGAAAGAGGGAAAAAAAATTACACAAAATCCATAAAGTATTGACAAGTTCTATATTGATGAAGGAATATGGGCTTCACACACAAAGAAGCAAAACCAAATTAGCTTCAGCATCTCAAATGGATCAAGCTTCCAGTAATGATTATCTCCAACCTATTTTTATGCAGTGGATAATGGAACTGGGTCTCAGTATCCTGTTTTGGATCCTTGGCTTGAAGATTTAAAAAGCACAAATGCCTGAAATCAATGCAATTCCTTAGTGATATAGGTTTTTATGCTGAGAGCACTACATATCATTAGCACTTACCACCGGTAATAATAGTTCTCAGTGTTCAAGGGCACGTTGGCAACTGTTTCAAAGCACCTCTAAGACTTAGATATACTGCATTAGAAGAAAAATTCTGGAGAGATGACACACACAAAAAAAAAATTTTAAAATGGGGAGGTGTGTGAGAACAGTAAAGATTACATAAATTCAAAATAAAGTAAATCGGCTATACAAAGAATATATTTAAATCATAGAAGCCTATGAAAAAGAGGACTGTAATAGCACCTGGCAATTATATAGCAAAAATTTATATCTGCAGACACAAGTTGTGCATTTTTCTTCGTGCTAAATTCTACCTGTGGGGAAAAAAAAAAAAAAAAAAAAAAGAAATTAATTTTGCATTGCTTAAAAATTTTGTTTCTTAATTAGTCCATAGAGGTATTTGGGATTGAAATAATCTTTTAGAACCACCGGTGTAAGTAATAACGTCAAAGTGATACCTTGCATCAGCAGCCCAGAATGCATGTCTGATATTTCCCCCCCTCCTTCTTTCCCCATTTTAAAGCTAATGGAGTAAATGCTTCAGCTTTTCAGGGATCCCCTTTGTTGTATTAGCAGCCAGTGTAACATCAGGAGAAAAAATGCAGCAGTAATAGCAGTATTCCTGTCTTCAGAGGCAAGAGGATACAAAGAAGGGATATTTCTTGCTATGGAAGAAACATACTCCTCCTCTGTGGTTCAATCTGACTTCATCAATGTTACGTCTTTTTCAGCTGAGAATTAAGCTACAACAGAATTTCTCTCTTTAGCCAACCTTTTTCTCTCCCTTCCTCCTCCTACCTCTGTCTACACAAAAGGTGCTGATCAAGTAACTGACAGAACTGTGAACAAAGAGAAAAAAAGATCTAAAGAGTAACGTATTAATCTGTTCCCTTCTATCAAAGTTTTGGCTAATTTTATACTATTTGACTTGTTTTAGCTAGAAATCACCCCCCATTTTATTTAACCTAAGAAAGTGATGTTATATATTCCTATATACATATCACTTCACAAGGATCTCAAAGGTCTTTACAAATTGAATGTATACCATACAAAAATCTTTTCAGACACCTAGGAATTGCAGTTAGTTCTAGGGTAAATTGCAGGGTCTATAGTGATTTTACACAATAGTTTATAATAGGAATCCAAGATTGCATCCATTTGGAACTGCAGGTAAAGTTAAGTAAGGACAAAGTAATCACCCAAATTGGAATTTGAATAGAGTGCTAACAACTCCATTCTTGCAGAACAATGCTGGCATGCTTTTGGTTTTGTCACTCATGTGAAAGACATAATCACCTCTATAATATGGAGCCCCTTACTCTCTGCTGAGCCATAGATTCAGAATGGACTCAATTGAGTACAGTTGTTGGCTTTTTTTAAAAAAAGAAACCACCACTTAATTTTCTTTCTGGTTTTAAGAGGAGGAAAACAGCCTCTTTGATCACTTTCTTTTGTTCAGGAACCAGCCTGTTTTGTGACACAACTGAAAAAAAATACAGCCCAAAATGCATTTTGCCAAAGGAAAAACCATTTTAGGTGCATTTCAGCAGTGGAGCCCAGTTCTCTGCAGCAGCACTAACATTTTCTTTGTCTTCAGAATAACCCCAGGAGCAAAGACATAACTTATGTGTGTACTGTCTTTTAAGGTTGTCATAAGGATGCTGCCAACTGTGGACTCATGGTCTCACAGTGAGCGGGAAAATTCAGGATCAGGTAAAGGACTGAGGTTCAGGACCTTCACACACCTAATCAAATCAGTACTCTGATCAACATGCAGATATGCCCGGTTTGGCAAGGTAGAAAACAGGAGGGTTAGCCTGCTGATAGCTTAGTTGTAAAGACTGTTCTGCCTAAGCACCGCAACTCTCTGTACTCCTTACAAATTTCCATATTTTTTTATGTGCAAGGAATTAGTTAGATTTTCCTACAAACACTAACTGTAATTTAAAAGGCATTACATTTCTATTAAATAAATCAAAACTTTTTTTTGTTTTCTTTTAGTTTTGCCTTTACTTGAACTCAAGAATCATTCTTCTCATCCAGAATTTTACATGTACATTTCACAGAATGTTAAAAACATGTAGGTTTTTCTCTGTCACTGAGAAAGCCATAATTGTAGTTAAGCTCAAAATTAACAAAATCTTTAAACCTAACCAGCAATCATATTGAAAAAAAGCTTATTATGGTAGTAATAAACAAGACCACAAAAGACCCAGGAATGCTTTCTGAGTTCCTTTTTGGCAGTTATTCTGTCTGAATTAGGTATATCCATTGCAATTATCCTATAGATTATAAGAAATACTGAAAGGAAGCTACAGCCTGAATACAAACAGCATATGTGATTTAGAGACAGGGCTTCCAAGATGTGAGTACCAAATAACTGGAGCTTCTACATTATGATTCAATTGGTGTTGAAACAGAGAGCAATACTTACGCCATTATCTATTCATAGAAAGTGAAGACAAATCTATCTGTGTCCCTGAACTATTTTCTGAATACTTGAGAACAGTTGCAGAAGGGGTCAGAAATAGAAGGATTCGGTCAACTTTCTCATTAAGCAAAACCAGAAGACACATGTTTCAGGGAGGTAATACATATCAGAAAGAAACATACTGAGATTCAGCAGCAGAAGCTCTCTCCTCATTTCTATTCGTCCCATCTTCTGATGGGATTTTCTCACCATGAAGAAGCTGTTGTAATCCACTCCCCCTCTTTACTTAGTGGGACTACGACCCAGCAGGTGCCCTTTGTTGTGCCCGGTCACACAGGCACTTTGAAGCTGGTGCAGAGAAGGTTCCCAAAGGATCTCTGTGCTGAGGGATTCAGCTCTCTTAGTGAATTTTTAGACCAAATTAGAGCAGGGGGATGGAGCACAGAATAGAAGAGAGACTGTTATGAGTTACTATAGCATTATAACAGTTGCTTCTGCCTTTCATAAAGTATAACACAAGACAGTCAGCATTAGAATATTATTCAACTTGCCTGTACAAGCCTTAGGATCAATACTACAACGTTCCAAAGAATATATAACTATGCACCTCTGCTACTGTCCTTCAAGATTTTTACATGTTTTCCAATCATCACATTAAATTAGCCTATTAACTTGATCAGTTAATGTTACAAGTACTTTTCTTGCCACTTTCCCACTGCCTTGAGATTCTTCTAAAATAATAGGGCAAAACTTTAACAAAAGCTATGTATAAAATCTAATCAGCCTTTCATTGAGTGTTCAAATTATTTCAAGATGTGGTATAGGACTGAGTCAGGCTCTTGACCCACTTCACCTAATTGTTCCCACAGAAATTTGAAGTAAAATTCCCACTGACTTCTTAGGGAGTGGAATTAGCCTGATGTTAAGCAGTTTTACCAGATTAACTACAACTGCACCCTTCCTCCTGTATTCTACATTTTTTCTATTCCAACTGCTCTCCTGCCCTTTCTTTTCCTTAGGATGACGTGTGTTCTCTGACCTACATCAGTTTAATGTTATTTCACTTGGACTGTCCCTCATCTAACCTCAGTTTTTAATCCATGTTTAAATTGATATTCAGATGTTAAACATCAACACATGACTGTGCCTGATGAGGGGTTTATATTAAAGTTGTTATCTTTAGTGTCTTGCTTGTTCTCTCATCTCCTCATTTAAAAAGTAAATTAGAGTAATTAGCAAGCAACACCCATATGGAATTTACTTGTGACTGACACATGAATTGTGCAACTTAATGATGGGTGAACTGATATAAAATGGATAAGAGAGAAGACTATCAATTCTGTTCCCTAGGTTTAACTCATAAGGGAATACATGTTCTGTAAGAGAAACAGCTTGATCCCAGTTTAAAAGATTTTTCTGCTAAATAGAACATGCTAAATAATTCTAACTAATCTAACATTCAGAAGATTAGCCCCCTAGTGTGGATTTCTGAACTGTGCCATACATTCATCTTACCTAGAAAATGCTACTACTGAAATCTTTCTTCAACCTCCTGCTTTCTGTCTTTTCAATTTACAATTGTGGTACTTCCAAGTTAAAAGAGGTCTTCAGTTTCCTGGCACTTTTGATTCTGGACTGTCCAGATACAACCTCAATATAGCACATATTAATTAATTTCCTTGTTTCAGTTTTAGGTTCGCATTTTCAAAAAAGCAAAAACCTCCACAATTTAGGCTTGACTTCATAAATGCAAATGACTCTTAGAAAATGTTAGGCTGAATGCAAGGAAAGTAATTTTTCTTTACAATTACAGTACAAGTCTCGTACGTGTAGTATACTAATCTTCACTTCATTACACAACTGCAGTTATAGAAAGTACTTTACACCCAGAAAAACAATAATTTGCATGTAATTTCATGCAACAGAACAATTGCATCTACAAGACATTTTCTATTTAGAATAACTGCACTCTAAATGGGTTTAATTTTGGAGCTACAACTAGAAGAGCTGCTGTTTAAATATGATTTCCTAACAAAAAATCTGCAGTACATATCCCTTTTTTATCTAACATATAGCAACTGAAATTAATGTTTTATGTAGAATGTTTGTTGTATCCTATCACCTCTTGTTCACAGTAAGTACAGTCAAGGTACAGAGTAAGATGGATCACCTTTGCCTTCAGACCCAGCAAATAGAGTTCCTCAGCTGACAGGAGAAGAATTGGTCCTTGTCAGAACTAACCCTAGCAATTTTCTCTGGATCTACTGGGAGTCAAAAATAAAGTCCTCCATAGACAAGTAATTTCCAGAGTTAGTGTAAGATTTAGGAAGAATTAGGAAAAAGATTCTCTGGGATATACTCAAGTGGGACATTGTAAGAAGTGTTAGAGTGAAATCTATGGCTACAGAGTGAAAAATGAGATGCTTACTCTAAGTCAAACCTAGACTGGATTCAGATTAGAGATTTTTTCCTGACATTCTTTATCACACTTGAGGCCAGAGATGAGGCATGCATACTTAAAAGGCAAAATTCAGAGCACAAGAGGTAGACACATATAATAGATCTGTCTCAATGTCTGTATCAGAGGTTTCAAGACAGATTTGTATCAGAAAGTTTTAAATTTACTAGAGATAGCTTCCTGTAAGTTCTTAAACCCAAGAGAAAAAAATAGGGGTTTGTAACTATTAAAGTAATGCTACAGCAATGTAATAGACAAGGGTTGGATTATTTTATTTTTTAGATTATTACCAGCACTGTATTTATTGTCCTTGTTAACATGCTGGAAAAAACCAACTTGAATGCTAGAGAGCTTTTTAAAAATCAGAAGCTTTTGAGAATGGCATTAAATCCTCTGACAGTTTGTGTGTTTGCCTTTTGGTTTTTTCCTTTTAAAATTATTCTCTTTCAGATCTGGATGAAAATTGAAAGACCTAATTATTGAACATAAGGTTAACATGGGGGAGAAAGAAGCCAAGAGAACTGAAGCTGACAGAGAAGGTTTAAGGCAGGAAATAAGGATACACTACCACACAGGCAAAAGGCTATCTGCTTTCAAAGTCTTCTAAATTAGGTTGATATAAGTGGTGCACCTTTTTCATTGGCCTTCTCCAGAGGGTGAAAACTGAGAAACGAAAGATTAAAAAGCTATATTGCTATCTAAATAGCCCGGGGTTAACCATATTTGTGGAGAATCTTCAGGGTCTGTGCTGAGTATTACTAAAGAAAACACAGAAAAACAGAAGGGTAGAGCTGTTGAGAAAAGCAGATCTCTTAAAACTTATGATGATCATCAGTGCCCAGTGTGAGCACCTTTTGCTGTTGCCACCACAAGACATGATCCTACCGGCAGTTAATGTCAAACATACACTCAATGAGAAAATGTCCACAGAGAATGTAAGTGGGTTCTTCCGCAGTTTTTTGGGGGGCCTGTGGTCATTCATAGGCATGTAGATCACCATAGGTCAGTAATCAGAAGTCAAATCACCATAGGTCAGTAATCAGAAGTGAGGTCTAGTTCAGAAAACCAATCTTGATGATTACTGCTGTTTAACTGAGTCTGTATTTAGTGGCATGAGTATAAGATAATTTGGGGCATAGTCCTAGCAGTGGAGTTTTGCAAATCTTCATTCTTCAGCCATTCAAAACAATTTCAAAAGATAAACATGGAAAACCATATACTTATAACAAATCTATTATTTAAATCAACTAGGTTCTGTTAGAATCTATTACACATTCTGCTGTACGACAAAGATCTACTGAGCGTTAGCTGACTGATGTATGTAACATAAACTTTTGCATAACAACTAACTCCAAACGGCTCAGACAAGAGCCTCATAGAAATATAACCTTCCACGCCATCTACCTATCAGCTATTTGAGGTTTAAGTGCTGCAAAGGTCATACGCTTTCTCCTTTAATGAGGAATAAGTTATCCTATGCACACATCTGTTCTTATTCAGTTAATGAAACTTCTCGTCAATTGATTTACTTGTTGACATATAATATCTTGAAGACCTTACAAGCTATATGTCAAATTGTGAGATGTGCATGTATAAAGAAACGTGCTGTTGGCAGAAGTGAAATACAAACTTCAGAGGTAGGGAGGTAGCAAGACGCGATTATTTTTAACTCCAGACTTCAGAAAAGATAGTTTTGCATATATGCCAGGAGCACTACAGAATTTGTCAAGATGAAATATAAAATATAATACCATTACCTTTGAGATACAAATAAGAATTAGAATGGTGAATTGAGCACAGTCGGTGCTGCAAAAGTAGAAGGCAATATTTTATATTCTCCACACCTTCTAAAATTTAGAAAGGCAAAATACCAGAGTAGGAATTTACACCCAAGGCAGCTGCACTTCAATAGATGGGCAGGGTGCACAAGCACTATCGGAAGCTGTCTGTATAGCAAAGTGAAGGGAAAGAAGAACAAAATATTCTACTGAAAACAAACTCTACAGAACAACTGTATGCAGTGGACACTTAGGTGATGAATGAATGGTTTGCACATACAATAAATATACTCTCAAAAGCCAAAGTGGCATAAACACTACAGGTCTAATTGAAAGGTTTGGAAAGGGTATGAAACCTCCAGAACATCATGTTTCCCCACTGCTGTAAGGAGTCATTTAGAAGCAAATAGAATTGGATTCCTCCATCTCCATTTCCAAGGCACCTGCAATTTCTCCAGCCCAGCCACCAGGCATGCAGTCAACTGAATTAAGTCAATTGATTAACGATGTACGACTTAAGATCTTCTTTGAGTTTCAGTGGAAGTACAAAGAGGGCATAAGGATTGTGTGAATCCTTTTAACCTGGCTGCTTGGTGGGGCTCTCATAGCAGAAATCAAAGCTGAAAGAAGTGTGAGCACGGTATTTTAGAGGGGCACAGATCAGTCCAGTGGAGGCTACTGATTTGTGCAGTCCCAGGCTACCAAACTGTCCTTATTGGGAGCAATAGGTCACCTGCCTCAGGAACCCATCAGGAGCCAGGAGCTGCTGCCCTCATACGATTCGGTGGCTCTCACAGAGTTTTGAGTGGTGGAAGCTTGTGCAGTGTGCAGCAGTCTGTTTTACAGCTCCTTTGGTAATTCAGCAGGAGCCAAGAGCAATTGCTTTATACAAAGGCAAGATGATGGTCCATTAATCAGTAAATCAGTGCTGTCAAGGTAGAAGAGTGAGACTTCTAAAGTTATTTAGGGTAGCAAAACACCTCATGCTAGCCATGCCGTCTCTTCAGTTGAACTTTAGGACCAAAAGCATATATGCTGTTAAAAGTTTGGTTGGATAAAAAATGAAGGAAGAGTGTACAAAGGTGAGGAGAAACATTTCACTTATGTTGAGAAATTATGTCATGGGCAAATTTCCAGGAATATTTACAGAAATGTAATTCCTGCAAAAGTAATAGAAATTAATTTCAGTCATTATTGGATGCGAGGACAAACCAAACCACAAAGTTGCACATAAATTTTGTAATAGCTGGCACCTAATGAAAGCTGCCAAAATAACCACTCAGACTAATCATTATTTAGGATAATTATCACATACAAAACAAAACTAAACAAAACAGTATAAATCCAGTGAAGAAAAGTCAGGAGCTTCAAGTTTCAGCAAGGCCCAGCACAGAGTGAAGATTGTCATTACTGTTCTTTATATTTTAAAATAACCCAAGACATACCATGTTAATTCTCACCCCTAAACTGTTCTCTAAGCTGGAGGGTTCAATGCTTAGCAGCCTCTCCCGTTGCTCTCATAAACCAGCCACTTGTTTAACTACATTCCAACATTTTCTGTGCTGGCTTGTAAAACAGTGAATCCTGGGAGCGCCCAAGCCATGACAGTGGGAGCGCTGCCCGTAGTGACTGGTGATGCCCAGCAGCATGACAGCACTGTTGGTTTATACCTCGTTCCTCCAGGAACTGCTGAGCTGATCACGGAGAAGAAACATCACAGCTGGAAGTAGCCCTTTGCTGCCATGCCACTGGCTGTCTCTGTATGAGGTTCAAAAATGCTACAAATCTTACTTAAATCTTTTGAAAATATTTCCACAGACAGCAGGTGAGCACTGCCTGATCTGCATTTCATTTTTAAATGAATCACCGCACTGAATTCAACCAATTTGGGTTGTTCAGAGCTGATAAAAATACTCCCAACTTCATTACTAACAGCTCTTTTTTCCAGTAAATCCCTAGCCATGAAATAAGGGTAAAACGGAAAGGGCCCAACAAACCACAGACTTACCTTGTTGGCCTTAAGGTGCCAGGAGCACAGGAGAGGTGAACTTCATGTGTTCCCTTAGGTCTTCTACTGCAAATGTGACCTACTCTGTACGTTCCTGTTGTTTTATGAGGCAGAGTGTTAGGTGTCACTGACTGTGTCACAGATGGCACAAAAAACAGCACTGCATGTTAGCCACTTTTGTTCTCTCTTGCTGCTAATGAACGTGTACGACACCTAGTTTTGCTGTACTATTGACAAAATCTATGCTGCCACACTAGCAACAGCTTGCAAGACTGCATCCGTCGCATATACTTTTACCATCTTCAGATTAAATTTAAAGTTAATTATATTGTGCCTCACCTGATTTATTAATCCTTTCCTTACCATTACTATTGTATTCATAAACATCCAGAGCCTATTTTTAAGTTATAAAAAACATTTTACCTCCTTGTGCTCCCTAGATTTCCAGCTTGTAAATTAAAAAGTAATATAGCAGCTATTCATTCCATTCTGAAGAAATTAAATTTACAGCATTATGATTACAATTATTAATGAATCCATTTCCCAGAATTACTTTTTTATGATGTACATGAAAAAAAGCAAATAACAGCATAACAAATAGGTGAAACAAATGGTGAATGGAGCATGGCCAGCATTTGATTCTGATAATTAGAAATACTGAAGAAGAGTTATTTATCAAACTAGGAAAAAAAAGTGTGACATTAGAAGCCAAAGTATCTTAATATTTGCAAGAGAAGCACAGAGCAAATTCTACTGTTGTTACAAGTTTTGTGCATAATTTGCGTTTCAACAGGCATAGTCCCCAAAAACGAAGGGAAACTTCATTTAAAGGGCTGCAGTCAGCATAAGAAGCTGTAGCCTCTAGAAGGGATAGAAGTTTCACTGGATGCATAGACTCGATCAAGTCAGTTTTCCTCATTATAATGGCACCTGCTGAAAGACTTTATTATATTACGTTCTATCATAACTGCTTTCTCAGGAAGGTGAATTATGGTCTGTGGTACAACGATAGGTAGTTAATCACTGGTGATATTTTGTGCTCAGTATTTTCTATACATCAGTGCACTGCACTGTCATTGGTTTATTATAGTGACTGATTTGATTTGACGCAGGGTGATGATTTATTATATATATTTTGAAATTTTCAGACTATATTTCAACAGTTAGTGACACATTCTGTTGCCATTACCTTCAGCTAATTAGCACTCCTGGATTGTTTTTTTTACACAACTGACTGAAGATGAAGTGTAACACCACCAGGAAATTGCATGAAGGATGTGACACCAGAAAGACTGCAGTTCAGATGCTTTGGACTGGACTCAAACATGATATTTTAGCCACTGGAATTCTACTGGGGAAGCAAAGATCCACTGAATGTATCACATCTGAATTTTGTTCTTTAATATTAAACTATGCTGCTGCTCTTTAATTCTTTTTACAAAGAGCTCCACTGCCTGGGTAAAAATCACCTCAGCACGATAGGTCAACACAAAGCCTATGAATTAGTTGAGTCCCACTTATGTCTTGCTCAAAATAGCACTATAACCTAAATGGTCTTTTAGTCAGCCTCTATAGAAAAGTAAATTCTTTCTCCACCCCCCTGCTCCCAATCTCTCTCTCTGGATGTTCAGAGATGTACTTTTCTGAAAAATAAAGATTGGATTTTTTCATGTTAATTTATATAGCTGGATAATCTAGGACCAAGGGCATCAGACAACAATGACCAAATGAAATGCTCAGGCAGGCAAGTTCAGTATTTGACGGGGAAATAAAAGGGAAGTGTTAGCAATATCTTTAATACCATTCCTGTCAGTAGCAATAAGAAATCTGCCGTCATGACTAGCAAATACTTCATAGCTGAAAATATTTTATATCTCCTTCCCATTTCCACTTGTATCTGTATCATCAAATGAACTGTTGATCCCAAAGGAAACATGATCAAAGCCTAAGCCTGGAGTTTGCATCTTATCTTCCATATATACTGTGTCATTTTCTCTAACAGTTGTTGTAACTGCATTGTGTTTTGTGTTACTTTTTCTTTCAGAAATGTGTATGAATAGGTTGTTACCTTATACTTCCATTATATTGCCTTTAAGATTGGCTTTTCTTTTCCTGTTACCTCTTAAATTGGCAAGAAAAATAATAATAGAAATTCAACCTACTGTGATCAAATTCCTGCCTTTTCCTGTTCCATTCTTGCTCAATCAAGGCACAGCATCATACAGTCAGTTTTACAATCCCTAGGTATTTCCCTCTAAAGCTGCAGGATGGCCATGGGCAGCATACTTAAATTCACAAGCAGTATCAGATCAGTAGAAAACACTTGATATAACAACTTTAAAGATTTTTTTAAAATAAATGCTGCACTAATATAATATTATTTTTTATTTGGATAACATTTAATTAATAGATACATTTTAGCTGAGAATATGTTTCTGTAGCATGTTCATAGCTAATATTTATGACATTTTATAGATATAGGAAACCTTGACCTTTATTTCCAAAGTTACTTGTAATATTTAACAGTACTCAATACAAGTAACATATTTATGCTCATAGCATGTTTATTTTTATCACTATAATATACTCTCTCATGGTGATGGCACCATGATATCTTTTACTAAATTCAACACCAGTTGGGTTTTTTTAATTAATAGAATTATTAGTGAGAAGAAAAAAAACCAAACCAAAACAAAATAAAAAACAAAGGATGATTGTGAAACAAATGCTTTTGTCATTCCTTTTTGCACAACTTGAAATGTCAGGAAAGGAATTAAAGGTAATGCTATAACTTAACAAATTCAAAGAGGACAAAGAGCCTCATTGTTTTAAAGCTAATGGTAAATTAACTTAAGCTCAGAATCAGTTTCCAAACTGGAAAAACCTCAGAATATTGCATACAATTCTTGCCCCTTTTTATTTAAGAAATGTGAATTTAAATTGGAATGGGCTTCATAGCAGGAAATGCAAACCAATACAACAATTAGAGGACTAGAGAACTTTTTCTTTAATTGAAAAATATATTAAAAGAACCTGGATTTTTTTAGTCTATAGAAATGAAACTGGAAAGAGAAGCTGAGGAAGTCTGAAAATACTGTAGGGGCAGGAGTAAATATTAAGATGAGAGAAGAATTATTTCAGTTACAAGATGTAATGGTCTATAGTCGCATTGATTTTTCTTGTAATAACTCAGTAGAAATGAAGGGTGCTTTCAAGGCCTCCACAGACAGAACTTTTGAAATGGAATTTAAAATGGGTAGGCAGCAATTATGCTCTTTACAATTGAAAGAAAACATGACACAATGTGAGTGATCATGGAGTGAAAAGAAAAGTTTGGGTTTAAAAGCCTTTCCTAGCTATCTTTTGGACCTCTAAGGTAATGCTTGCAGGACACTGAACTGCTGTTTGAATGTCTGATCTCTCCTGCTTTAATCTTGTGAAAAAATTACAGTTGATGTTTTCGTTTCTTTCTGTGGATCTCAGGTTTATCACAGTGCATTGAAAAGCATTTTATTAACTGTGATGAAGGGGAAGTAAATGTTTAGGAACATAAACGTATTATATGGAAACCATTCTAGTGGAAGGTGTCCCTGCCCATGGCAGGGGAGTTGGAACTTGATGATATTTAAGGTCCCTTCCAACCCAAACCATTCTACAATTCTGTGAAACCTGAAAGTGGGGAAGGGGACACAGCTAAGTGCCTCAAGATGTCTATTCCATCTTTGTTCTTTACATCAACTTTTTTTT
>VYZV01027131.1:7103-51981 GCA_013401275.1 Pandion haliaetus | reverse complement strand
TCAGTTGCCAATGTCTTGAACATCTGAGATGGAAATTAAGATAAAACAATTCTGGTGTTGGTATTGTGCAGTTTTAATGGAAACGTCCTTACTGCCTCCTGCCTCTTGTAATGGGCTGTAGCAGTGTTCACAGGGCTGGAAATTAATTCAAGAAAGTTACTACTGTGCTTTACTTTTTTCCCACTGAGACTTAGATTCTTTTTTTCCTTTTTTTTTTTTTTTTTTTTTTTTAATAATCTGAAAATGTTCAAATTATCGAATTTTGCTCCTTACTATAGAAAACACCACCACTGCAGTTTAGTCCTTTTGTTGTCAAATATAATTTATTTTGTAAGTCTATTTAAAAGGCATTGACAAAACACACGACTCTTTAATTTAGCAATGTTTGTTGCCAAGCACGTGCTGCTGCTCAGGCTTCATGTTTGTTATTTGATGCCTCGGTCATGCTACAGAAAGTGTTGCATCTGTTCAGTTCTGGTTGCGATTTTTCATTTCCTTCTATTCAGATGCTGACTTTTCAAGTCTTAACATATTGTTGCTTTGTTGCTTTTTCATTCACAGACCTGTTAATAACTGGAAGGCAGACAAGGTTTCCTGAGAAGAGTTGTGCAGTGAAACAAAGTACTGTTATTTCTGAGGGTGTGGAAAGTATTCTTTACCTAATTAGGCTATTATGTGCCTAATGCTGAGGAAATAATAGTATTAATGTGGCCAAACTGGTCCTCTTGTTGATACAGAGAATATTAGAATTTGCAGCCAAGACAGCCATGAGGTTTCTGATAGGTGAACAAAAAGACAATCTTCTGACAGTGTTACTTCATACTGTTGTCTATTTCTGTGTTCCCCAGTAAAATGTACACCACTTTCTGAAGTAACCAAGCATTTCTCAATCAACCTTTTGGCTGACCTGGCCAAAAGGGCTTGCTTTGTTTTACCAGCTTTTGAAGTTTCATCTCTTATTACCGCTTTATTTGTCAGTGTAGCATGTACCAGGATCCTTGATTTCTGGATGGTTGGAGCAGTGTTTGGAGTGTGAAAGGAAAGCTTGACTTCGAATAATTTAAAGCAGACTGCTCAGTCTCTAGGCAGGTCAGAGATGGACTGTACTAGTCTGTCCTCCCCTGTCATGGAAAAGGAAGGAGGTAACAGGGTCATCCAGCCAGAAAGCTTGATTATCGCTGATTTAAGGTGCTGTAATATTCATATTCCATATCTTAGTAACACGTTTTGAAGGAAGTTGTGGTCAGCAGAGAGAAAAATGACATAAATTTGTCATGCCTAACTTCATACTATATGGATTTCTTTAATCTGTGATTCAAATATACAAAGAAACACCAATGGCTAAAAATATTTGTCTACTACTTTCTCCTCTGAGACTGTGCCATTAGAGTGTGCAAATACGAAGACAGATGCTCACAGTACAATAACTAAAATTTTTTTTTAACAAGTTGTAAGTGCAAACTAGAATATAAAAATCGAAACTACTAACTGATGTGCACAGAATATTTTTTTTTTCTGGATGATCTTGTGCTTTTTTTAATAGTGGTTTGAAAAAGGAAGGCTTTAAAAATTGTACATGTTTGAAAGAAGTAATCTCTTATGCAATAACAATTGTACTAAACAGAAAAAGAGCAGCTGTTACTGGAAGTTACAGTTAATTGTTGTACTTTCCAGCACAAGGGTGTTTGGTGGGAACAGTGGGAAAAAAAATGCAAGCAACTGCCAAAAAACAAGCGTGTGAGGTGAAACTTGAATTTGCTCTCATGAGAACTTTAAGGTTCACAAGTAACTGAGAAAAGCATGCTGTATTTAAATCTCTGGAGGTGTATTGTACTGTATAGAGACAGAGCACAGCACACAGTGTTGGCAGGAGAAAGAAAGGAGAACACAACATCAGAAGGACTGGTGGGAAGGTAAGGGTCATCAGGATGGATGGAGGATAAAATACTTGCTGCCACTTCAAATGTTTTTTTGTTTTTTTCTTTTGCAGCTTCGTAAGTAAATTTGAAGCTCCTAACCTTTCCCTCTCCCCATGCCCCCACAGAACAGGTTTTCATGTGCTTTTTAAATGAAACGAG
Organism: Pandion haliaetus; assembly: GCA_013401275.1. Classification (NCBI taxonomy): domain Eukaryota; kingdom Metazoa; phylum Chordata; class Aves; order Accipitriformes; family Pandionidae; genus Pandion; species Pandion haliaetus. The sequence goes on along the minus strand of VYZV01027131.1, from coordinate 49,903 downwards.
CAAAGTGTGTCCCTGTTACAAGCCTATAGAGTAGAAGATTGACAAATTAGCTCAGGGCATTTTGTGAGAACTGTAGGCTGAATCTGATGTGATATACGCAGGCCTCAAAAGCAATCTCTGAAGAGGGACTTAAGCAAAATATCCCACCTAGGTTCTGGCTATTGTTAGACTAGTGGGAAAGCTGTGGCAGAAAGCGTCCCTAGGCAGGCTGTAGACAGGAACAGGAGAAGGTCCAGAGGCGAGGGGCCTGGCCCTCTCATTGCACGCGTGCCTTCTGGCCCAGCAGTGGCCATTATTCATATGTGAGCATTTCTCTGCTTTGGCACTGCTTCTGACCCGCAAAATCTGCCACAGGGTCTGTGCTCTGGGAATACAGCTTGTTAGTCAATGTGTTCTTCCAGCACAAGGCTATAAAACATTGTAGGTCATAATAGGCAGCTATTTATTTCTTAATATGTCCTTAGGTGCCAGAGGGGAGATTTTTTTTATAAAAATAAAAATAGTACTGGAATGCATTTATTAGCGATTGACTGTATTTATTTTGAACCACAACACATTTATGCAGATCCATAGTCAAAACTACAAAAAAGTACAGTTCCCACTAGTCTGAGCTTGATTCTGAGCACTTATCCTTGCCTGTATTGCCTCCTGTTATGAGTAATTCCACTGGCTTCTATGAAACAACACGCAGTAGCCAACCTTTAACCCAGTACTATTTGCAGGATGACTCTCCGAATTACTTCAGTACTAAGTTTAGCTCTAAAGAACAAACACATTGCCCAAAAAAAGAAAAAGAACAAACACAGACTGAAAGTTGAGTGATACCCTGAAAATGAACTTTTTTCAATATTAAAATGATCAAGCCTGGTTACTGTTCATTAACCAGAATGTCTTACAGCTGAAAAAACTGTTTCTTGTTGCCAGCTGTATCATATTAATTCAACATGAGTGCAACCACTGAATATCAGTTGATATTAGAAAATTGCATACTTTATGCAAATGAAAAATACTTTTTTGTTTTGCACAAAATGGATCATGATGTCTGTGTAAGCTTACAACATGCAATGATTACTGTTGTTCCCATTATGTTATGGAGATGCCGGTCATGGTTCTGTAGTTAAGACTCAACTGAGTTTTGTCCCTAAAACAGGAATTCATTCTTATACTTGTAAATGGAAATTATGTCAAATGTGAGACAGGTTTGTAACACCTTTCTCCTGAATGAAATTCTGGCCTTTGTGAAGTTGGTATGAATTGTGGTATTAGTACCATGTGTCTTCAAAGAATTTATAAATATATTCAATGATTCATTAAAGTTTAAAAATAAGTTCTTTAAGCAAGCACAGAACTGACAATACTTGAGAGCATATTTTAGATATTGCTATGCTATCATGCTAGTGTGTCAGTGCTTATGATTTGCATGTTGATAACTTCAGACAAGTAAATATCACTTATACAGAAATTCAGTGCATAGGAATGGCATAAGTAGGCAAAATAAGATTTCATGTTGATTTACAGGCAGAACCGGTTGTGATCAGACGGATTTTGAAAAAATGAACAACTTTATGTACAGTGAAAGAGTAAGTGCCTTTCAGACCTGAGGGTAGCCCTCTGAATGTTCCTACCTATGCAATCCCTCTCCAGACACAGATGGTCCGCAGCCACCTAGGAGTGCTCCTGCCAGGTATCACCAAGAGGTGAGAGGCAGTGCTCATCAAGGGTGGGCAAAAGGAGGCTCAGTCTGCAACCACTTTTACACACCATATTGTTTTATGTAGTGCAATTTATCGATATACAGGACAGATGAACTAGCTTGTCTGTGCTGTCAGTATAAGGTCTACAGTTAGGAATAATTAACATATTGTACTCCTGATTCTCCTGTATCTGCCTCTGCTCAGATTGAGGACTGATTCTGTAAACCCTCACCTCTTGTTATTGCAGCACTCCAGATAATGGCACGATGCAGTCAATGTGGATGGGTATACCTGTATCAGTTTTTAATGCAGAGAAATGCTGAATCAAATGAGCATTTTGCACAGGGTTGATATGGTCTCTGGGCAAACTGAGTTCATTAGTTTTGTAACTTTTCTTCAAAAACATAATTAAAATTGGAATTATGCTCCCTTGAGTATACAGCATCATGTGACTTAGAGCTGCAGCAAGCAAAGCTTTGCTTGACCTGCTGATGCTATCCCTTTGCTGCCACGAATTCGCCGTGGCATACCAGGGAGCCTGATAAAGACATGCAGTGACACAGGCCTGATCTGCCCAAATGCCAAGGCAGATTCCGACCACAGTATTTCCCAAACCACTTCTGTGGATACATCACCAAAGTGCACAGGCTACTATTGGCAACACAAAGGATTCCTCCCTTCAGGAGTGAAATTGGAAAGCAGTGTGGAATTCTAGGAAGCAGAGTTGTAGGAATCCAAAGGGAAGAGCACCCCAAAATGAGTGCATTGAACTGGTACCCTGAAATTTTGCCATGACAATAGCTCAGGAGCATCACTGAACAGGATGTCTATTTATTCATGATCACCACCACCACCAATGTATATATGTATACATATTAGAAATGAACTTTGATTTAATTGGATACATTCAATTCACAATGATTAAGGAGAAAAAAAGTTCATTTTTCAAGGCTGGTTATTTAGAAAGTGGTATATGTCCAACTGCTTCTCTTTAGCAAGAGAGAACCCATGCTTCAGAACTCTGACGCGGAGCTGGCCTTCCTTAGGGAATGCAGATCTAGAACTAGGTCTGAGACCAGTTTCTAATTTAATTATTGCTACCAAAATAAAAATTACTCCTACAAAGCAGATGAAATCCCCCCAAGTAGATCAGCAGCAGAAGGCCTCTTTAAAGCTTATACAGTATAGACATAGGCCTTGTGCTGATGTCTGCACAGCATAAGCCTCTGTTGCTGGCCCATCTCCACAGGAATGAATTGTATCCAGAAAGCACAATGGAAAAGGTTAAGAATAATCGTCTAGGTTAGACTTTTAATATCGGGTAGCATAAAGGTCAAGTAAATAGTTTAAAAATACCTGAACATTACTACTATGAAGAACCTGTGTGGAAGTACAGCTTTGTCTTTTTGGTTTTGATCTTGTAACACACGGTTTTTACCTTGTGTGATCATATTCCGAGTTACTAAACCTCATCACTGAGTTGATTCCTTGCTGTTCAACTAGTGGTTCCATAAAAATGTAGTAAGTTATTTAAAACTACTTCAATTGACATTTAGCAAATTTGGGTATTGTTTTTAATTTTCAGACAAGCCATTCTTAAATAATGGCTATAAGAAGTGAGTGATGCTCTTACATGTTAATTCAGCACTGAACCAATTAACTACCTATGCATGTAGTTTTGTAGCAATCTCTCATCTATTTTCAGTTAACTAGGCAACATGATTAAGATCATATGTGTTGAATTAACAGGTCAGTGCACAATCTCACTACAATTTCATCTAGGAGACAACTTGATCTGAAAGCCATATGAAAAGAACAACAATTTATCCACCCCCAAGTTCCCAGTTTTGAATGTGATCAGCCCAATGTTTCACAGAAAGAGGTTGTTTTGAACATGTTTTCTATATAGATTATTTCTGCTTTGAAATGTGAATTTCCAATTGAGGCATACAGGTTTAATAAAATGGTCCAAACAATCATTTGCATAAAAACTGCACAATAGAATGAGAGAGAAAATTCTTCACTTCTTACTCCATATTGGTCAGTTCATATTTATCATACACATCATTTTCTTCTTCTGGCTGAGTATCCGAGTGATGAATTTCAATAAAAACAATATAGATCATTGCTCCAAGTACACCTCCCAGCATAGGTGCAACTATAGGGACCCACCACCAATTATTTCCAGCCCTGTAAGACCAAAAAAAAACCAAAAAAACACCCAAGAATTATCATTATTTATTACTCTAGTGAATACCCTACCTTGTATTTGGCACTAAGCAAATGCAGTGGCGTGTCACTCATTATACTGTAGACATTTCTATTTTGTCTCACATTTCTGTAAATGCATGACACCCCTGTCTGTCCTGCCCATGTTGTGACTGAAATGCTAAGTAACAACTGCCAGGCATGTTGGTCTACATGCTGTACTTGCACCTTAGAACATAAGGCCTCTTTACTGCATGTGTGTTTTGGAGGCAGGGGATAATTTCTCCCTTGTGGAAAATGGGCTTCACTGACTCACAATGAAATAAACAGAGACATATTTATTGCACAGCAATCTTGACTGATGCTGTTGCCAGACACTCATGAATAGGTTTTCAGGAGTGATTAATGCAAATGTATGTTGTAAAAATGGGTTATCTCATCTGCATGGAGATTTGCAGGTTCAGGCCTGCAATGGTACATATAGTGTTCCTCTTGACAAGTATAATAGATTATACTTGATTTTGCATATATGTGCCTTAAGGAATGTAATAAACACAGTGACTGTAAAGTGGCTTCTACTTGACTAGAGTGGTCAAGATTCAAATTTCATGATGTAGTGTCTTAACTCTGTGTTTAAAATGTGATGCCTTTCAGTAAGAGGTAAATAAGCATTTAGAAGTTTTACACACCTGAAACAATCTTTTTTAGAATTGCTGTGTTCAGTGAGAAAGTTCGGCATATTGGCTCCACTGAAATGTTTGCATTGTCTTTGCACAATTATTAGGATTTAATTTTAAGTGTGCAGATTTATGAACACTTTTAAAGAAGCAAGTCCATCATTAAATGGTATAAAAAATAAATAACAACCTCTTTATGCAGGAGACTTGGACTTGTAGAATTGCTCTCCCTTTCCTGGAGGTCCACATTCAGACAGTAAACTACTGAGTATTGGTTTCACCATACTGGTGCATGAAGGTGTTTTGATTTGATAATGTGCTGTATTAATTGAATATGCGAGTCTGCAGTGAAAACCAAGCTACCTCAATTTCATGCATATTGAAAATGGAGAAGTAACAATTCTTTTTCTTCCAGAAATACAAAGGGACAAATTCATCTGAGAGAGAGGAACTTTACAGGAAGCTGCCAGGGGAATTTTTAAACTGTAAGGATAATTATTCAGCACTCAGTTGTATAGACTTTTGCAGAAGTGAACTTGTGGTTAAGTCACAACACAAGAATAGAACAGGGCTAATCTCACAGTGCCCTATTGATGATAATATTCCTTGTTCAGAAATGCCTTAGATGTGCATGTTTTGCCTTTGGAATTATTTATATTTTGCCCTGAGGATATAAAATAACTCCTGATATTGTTCTACTGAGTTTATAGTTATGTTAGTTCTTGAGTCATGAATGTCTGTCGAGCCCCTGAATTTCTGGAACAAGCACGGACTGAGGTTTTATAGAATTAATCAGCACAACAAAATCTGTATCAAGTACTTGCACGTATTCCTCTGTGTGGCCGCCTGTGTACGTCGGCATATAACGAAGGTGTTTCTTGGCAGGTTTCTCTCTCTGCTTGTTCCACGAACTAACATGTGCCTCACTGGCTCCTGCGTGACCTTCTCCAAATCATGGCCTGTATTTGCAGCAGCTGCTGTCAGCTGTGCTTTAGACACCCCTCTGCTAAGATGATGGGCGTAAAGTCTTTATAGAGAGCGATGCCAAAGCTGAAATGAGATCAGGACACAGCTGACTTACGAGTTTCCATGATACTCAATCCTCCTTCATTGACACAGGAGGAAGAACTCTTTGTGACAAGCACAGCTAGCTACACTGAAGTAACCTTAGTTCCCTTATAGCCTAGCTTACAGCTTTGCTGCCAAGTTAGCAGGAAAACATCCAGCTATGCCTTTGTCATCATCAGGTGTTTTTGCTGTTGGGCAGAGTAGGAGGGAGCAGACTGTGAAGGGCAAGAGGCAGCGCACAGGCCCGGCTAGCGGCGTTTTGGTTAACTGCAAAAACTTCCGGGAAACTCCAGCGTGTAAGCTACGTGGACTGGGAACTTTGGCCCGTTTTAGACTCGCAGATACATTTCTCATCTAGCCAACTGCTGTGGGGTGGTGAGATAACACTGTTTGCTATAAGAAATACCAGGATAATTCAGGCATCGAGCAGCGTGGTAGGTGTCTGGCCACTGTTCTGCGCTCGGAGAAGAATGTAAAACGTTTCAGAGGCCACGTTGCCATCCAAATCCCCGTGCAGAGAAGAGGTGCGTCTCCCGACTCCTTCCAAAACGCCGTCTAGTTTAGTCCGGGCGACGAGTCGCCGGCGGGGCCGGTGGCCACGAGGTGTCAGCGTTACCGCGCCGGCNCGTTACGGAGCGAGGCGAAGGCCGCGTCGTGGCTGCGGCCGTGGCCCGTCAGAGCCAGGCTCGGCGGAGGCGCGGTAGGGCGCGTAGTAAAGCGGGGGTCAGACGTTCTAGGGCTAGCTTGGAATGCTGTTGGGAAGCACCGCTCGGTAGCGCCGCTTCTCACTCTCTCGTTGCCGTTGCGTGCTCTGGTACGCTCGCCAAAATCCAGAGTCGGGTATTTGTACGCAAAGCTCTGGCTGTTTTCTCACCAGGGACGAAAACTTCACTACCCAAAACTCTTCGTAAGCTTATTAGGATATGAAGCATGTGCTTAAGAAAGACTCCTGGTTATCTCCATGGGCTTAGGAGAAATCGTCAGAAGCATTTAGGTCTCTCAAGTCAGCAGTTGTCTCCTAACGATGGGGACGTGACGTTGCCATGTGTGACACCTACTCCCAACAGGTTGAGGAGCAGTTTGCCGGAGCAGGCCACAGTGCTGACTACACATGGCGTGTGTGAAATGGTGCTCTCTACAGGGTGCTGGACAGACTCCCCCTTTTCAGCTGCAGTGGGTCAGAACAGCTTGTAATGGGAACCTTTAACCAAAACAAATCCAGTTTCACTGGCTAGGGAAACCACACCATAGCCTGTGTCCCCCAGCTTGATTCTCGGGGAAACCGCTGCTTCAGGCACCTTTGTGCAAAATGTAATAACAGCAACATTTAGAAAACCCCTGCTCAACTGCCTCCCTGTCCTCTGGACAACTCCATAGTCCAGGAGATGAGCTCCCTCCCAGTCTACTTGCAGTTCCCTGCCTGTGAACATGATAAAACCAGAATTTACCGGACCTGCAAGCACAAAGAAGGGTAGAGGGGATTTTCCCCCTGTGCACCAATTATCTCAACGTTTAGAGCATTTGCTTGGGATCAGGGTGTAGAGAGTCTTATCCTTCTGTATCTGATCTATATTCCAAAATGAGGCTTTCCTGGTGGTCCCTGGCTGCTCTGTAGGCAGCACTTGAACACTCACTGACCTGGACAGAGAACGACTCAGTTACCTTGTGAGATGCTTCCATCCTCACTCTAATGAATGTTCAATGTCTCCTCAGTGTTTCCCGTTGTTCGGTTTGTGCAGCACTCCCCTCATGTTACTGTGGAGGTTTCATGCTTAGGTCCCGGTTCCTGGGCATGCCTTTCACTAGAGAGCTTAAGCACCGGCCTCAAGGTTGTGAATTCCAGGTAAGCTGAGACACCCAAGGTTTAGCTGTCAACTGTTGCTGCATCACTTAAGTCTCTCACACACATGTAATGCCAGCAGAGCATCAGGCGGTTCAGGATCCCAGCTACAATCATTCAGACTTCTCCCATGGCCTGTAATTGATTCAAAGTTTCCAGCTACCTAACAAACCTCAAGTTCTTCCTAAGTCCAACCTGGCTCTGTGCTGTAAGTAGATGAGAATATACTCCTGTTGTATCATTCCCTTGAACTTGGTTATAGCTGTAGCCTTATAACTGAAGGCAGGGAGGAAGACTTCTTCCTCAATTTATACATCCCTGAGACTGCTGTAAATTTATTCTGGTAGTGACCAGAGATTTTATATCTCATTTTTTATGTTCCATTTTTAAATTTCTTAGTATGGTCTTTACAGTGGGGATGCATTCCCTCTCTGTATATAAATCCTGAAACTAAATTACGGAAGAGCTGCTATTGGTATAGATGTAGAGTTTTCTTTTAATTTCTTAAATGTAAATAAGACCTTACTTTTGGAGAGGAGAGGAGTTCACAGGTATTCTGTGACTAGACCACAGTACAATCAGGCTTCCAAACTTTTTCAGCAATGTAATAGCCAACTTCATAATATATTACAGATTAAAGCACATGACACTATAATTAATGTTGTAGTTAACAACTCAAAATTAAATGGGCATGAGAGGAGAATCCTAGGTGTGGGATGTGTGCTGCTGTTTTAAAAAAAAAAAAAAGTGGAGTCTAATGGTACAGTGGTAAGAGCTGCTGGAGAGGAAATGTTTGGAGGTAACTGGGCTAGGTTGCTGACCTCCTGCCAGCAGCTCGCCAGAGCTGTGTTACATCTGAGCTTTGGATCTGGCCTACAACATGACTGTGTGCCCGCTTCTTCTATGCTGTGCCTAGCTTTTTTTTGTACAAGAAAAGCTTTGCTACTGCTCTCCTTTACTGAGGCACATGATTTGTGTAGATGGAAGTCATACTAAATAAATACAGATTATTTTTACTTGGTGTAGTAGCTAAAAAGAAATCTTTATTAACCAGAGTGCTCTAGTGGTCTGCAGTACTTCTGGGGATTCTGACTTGTAAATAACTGGAAAAACAAACTATACAAAAATAAACCAAAAGATCTACCTCCTGATGACAGATTACTCTTACTTAGATATCCCAGAGTGCCTCTTACACTGGATAAGTGTAAGCTGTGGATTTGATGTGCAACTAATTAGCTGTGCATTTGGCCAGCCAAGAGCATGTGTGTGCGTGCACACATGCATGCACAGGGATTTGAGAGTGTGCTCTGAAATGTGGGAAAACGAAGGGAGCTTGCTTTTATTCACTCCTTCGCTCCCAGGCAGGAAGTCAGGCTTTTAGGCTGTTGTATATTTCTGCAATAACTCAGTAGTAATAATAGGCTAAATCAATCTGATATGTCTGTGTTTTTTTACAGCACCCAATAAATATTCCCACCTAACTCTCTCACAGTTTCATTTTTTTCCTGAAAGCTGCAGGACAAGACAAGAAAGCACTTATATTTTCAGTGACCTCTAAGGATCTGTAGTATTTTGGGAAGGGTCTGCTTGAAACAATGATTGATATTAGAGATAATGCATGTTTGATTTGCCTTAGGAGCAGGAAATCCTTTTTAAAGCCCAGTTCCTAGAGGATGTCTGGCATAAAGTGCATGAATAGCTTCTTCTGGTATGCAAAGAATTACCTGTATGTATATAAAGTTTGACTTGGTACCATGTTGAATCAGGATCTTACTTTCCTAGGAAGCAATTTTAGCCAAGAGCATTTTACTTCATATCCAGGGATACTTACGTGAATACTTCCATTCCCCATCCTGCAATGGCTGTGAAGAGCCTTGGGCCTAGATCCCTGGCCGGGTTCATGGCACAGCCACTGTTCATTCCCAAGGAGCAAGTAAGAACAATTATAAGAAGTCCTATGACAATTGGCTCCAGGCCCTTTGGTATGCTGTTATTTCTGGTGTCAAAAATAGCGAATATAGCCAGAAGAAGAACAGCTGTTGACATCACCTGGCCAATGCAAAGAAAAGAATATTGAGTAAATATGTGCAGATTCCTTCCAGTAATGAAAAGAAGGGCTATGGCAGCTCTGTGCATTGTGGTGGCTTAGAGCTGGTATTTAAATTTATCCCACCATACAGAGTAGCAAAACTTGGAACCTAGTGCCTCTCTACTGCACAGTAATGAGAAGTTTTTATATCTGTGCTGAAAGAAAAAGACAAGAAATGTGTTGAGGACATCTGAAAAAAAAAAACAAAAAAAAAAACCCAAAAAACCCCCTGCAACAACCTGGTGTGGAAAGAATAGAGGATTTAAAAGACATCTGCTATGTGAGGTCTGATGCTTTGTTTCCACATTTTTTCCTATCAATTCAACAGTTCCATTTACTTGATTTTTGGTAGTTCTGCTATGCCAGTACAATCAGTTACATTGATATAAGAGTGTTTTATGTGACTGTAGCTTATGCTGATAAATTAGACTAAATATGCACCTCTTTATCCAGGTATTGCATAACATAAGAAAAAAAAAAGCGAAGTCTATAAAGTCAAAACTGAGCAGCTAAAAAATTAAGAATTACCTAAATTGAGGCTGCATGTGTAACTGTAATGTGAACTCTATTGCATGTGCTAATTGCGCTGATGGAGGAAATTTTCTTGGAATTACTTTGATGGAAGCGCTGCTCTGCTTAAATGCTTTGTAAATGTTGATTTTGCTAATAATTAACTTAGGGGAAAAACAGACAAAAGTTTCAGCGATGTCAAAATATTCTAATTTCTATGCTGATTTAAAGCAGTTTAAGTTTGGGGGTTTTAAAAATAATTTTTAAATTTCATCTGTTTTTAATTTTGTTTTAAAACATCCATGGGTAAAAAGATCTTACGGAAAAGTCTGTTGACTGATCCAAAGATCAGAACTGTCTTTCTTATAAAATTTCAAAACAGTGTTTGTATTTTTTGAAGCCAGATTGCACAATCTTCAAGTCCTTTACATAAGGAATTCCTGTGCTCCAGCAGTCCCTACTTTTCATAGCTTGCTTACACAGTATTTATTTCATGTATGCCTGAAGAAGATGGGTAAATTGATTGGAAGTAGATAGAAGATATGCAACTTCATTTTTCACTGTTGGATAAGTGGGATTAGAGGATACAGACTGGAAATGGAGACTTTTTCAGATTCAGTCATTTGAAAAATAACAAATAATACAAATCTGTTTGCAAAGAGAAGGTTGGAGAGGAGGCTTATGGTGGCAGAAAACTCAGTTGTTCAAGGTGTGTTAAACTGGCTGCCTAAGTGTTACGTAAGGAATAATAGGTCCACAAAATGGGCTGGATTTTGATGTAAATGGACATAGCTCTGCCAAGGTTTATGGAGAAACATTGATTTATGATGGGGAAAACCTCTTACATATATTGCATCAAAGACATGTAGAGTGCAACAATTAATATGATGTATGTGAAAAGAACAACTTGAAATTATCTTGCTTGTAAAATACGACTAAAGTGTAACCCCAGCAAACAGCATTGCATTCTTATTGCTATTGTACACAGTGATGTATGACCAAAATGGTGAGATTCATCATACTCATTAGAGATCTCTGGTTTGGGTAGGGGTTTTTTTACTGCTTGGTTTTACAGTTTTTAGTATGTTCAATTTGTAGAATCAAGACAGCAAGTGCACTTACCTGATCTGCAAATCCATTTATGAGGGACAGATATGGAGCTGGATATGTTGCAAATATATGTGCTGTTGCGTTAGGTCCTGTGACTTCAAGGTTTCCATTGCTATACTCCATAAAGGCATCTATAGAAAACAGCCATTACCTGGTTGCACTTCTCCAAAACCACTAGGTTTTCTAGGACTAGGATATGTGATAGGTCTGTGCGCTTCACATTTTCAACTGAAACTCATCATTTTTTCTGGGAGCATAGTTAATGGATTTGAGGTGATACACTAATCATACCTTCCTGTCTCATCTCTCCTCCTGTGCCTTGAAGTACTTGTTTTCTGTACCACAGCTTTCAAAATGGGGCTGGTTTTGCCCCTAGTCATTGATCCAAACTCAGCGCCAAGGAGCATTTTCTGATTCTGAACATAGTTGCATTATTCTGTAAGAGGTCCTATATTTGGCATGATGCCCCCAAAAATGCATAGCATCCTGATTGTACTGTTGTGGATTCCCAGCCACCACTATTCCATTTGACAGTTGTGCAATGACTTCTGGGAACGAACTGTCCTGAGAGACCTCCTCTTCTTTAAAAGGAGTTTGTTTCACTTTACGTGGGCTTTACACCCAACCGCTATGCTAGTCATTCAAGATGTGAGGGGAGAGGCTAGCCTCAAAACTTCACTTCTTTGTATATTTAAGTTAGTGTGTTTTTATATGTATTGTAAAGATCTATGTCTATTGAAAATACATGTATATTTATGTTAGTGTATTTAAAGCATATTTTAAATAGTATAATATGACTTCTGTGTTGGAATAATTTGCTGCCTTGGCAAGCCCTGAAATGTTAGAAATAGGAAGACACTAAGATGAAGCACTCAGAAATCTGCATAGACAGACACGAATAACAAACGCTGTGCCTTTATTTCACTAGTGGATCCAGTAATGAAGTGATACTTGTTAGTAAAGAAGCAGCTCCCTATCTCCCATGGAAGTCATGGTGAGGATGGTTAGCTTCTCCTGAAGCTAGCAGACAGATCTATTTCTCCTTGCCCCTGTTTTTCCTAGCTTTGCTTAAGGGCACGACATGGGTGCCAAGAATATTTAGTTGTTAACTTTGGTCAGGCTCTCTTATTTGCAGTGTCAGATTATTTTGTTGCATTTAACTATTAGAAAAAAAGGATAAGGAAAAGAAAATTTCTCAGCTGTGAATTACTTTGTACACCTTTAGAAAGGCCTCATGTTCAGCAGCCTAGCATATATATTCCCTCGCTCTTTCAGGGACATTGCTGAAAATGAAAGTACCTAGCTCAAATATGTGTGTGGGGAAGGTGGAGGTGTTGAGCTATGTCTGTTTTTCTAGCAGTGAGTTTTCAGTAGACCTCAATGAGTACCCAACACTCCTGCAAGTTGCAGCAGGGAAAAAGTACAGAAGAGGTTTGGGAATTACTAAGAACAAGGGGAGGGTAAAGTACTTGAGCAGAGATAGGGATATGAGAAAATCCTGCACTCCTGAGTAACAGGAAGAAGTCTCTAACCCTAGCCCCAAGTTCCCTATCTTGGCTCCCTGTCCTACTGCTACTCTTTGGCAGAACGCAGTGAGTCCGCCCCCAACCCCATGTGCATGTTGACGTGCTGCTGCATCTTTGCCACCGCGCTAATCCTGGCTGGCTGGTTTGAGGAGGACCTAGATTCAGATGGAAATCCTGTTCTGGAATACCACAGTTTCCAAATTCTAACACTAACAAACAAACAAAACTTCCCCCTCCCCAACCAAACAAAAAAACCCCACCAAACCCAAATCAGTTACCACAGTTCCTAAAGATTTTTCTGTTTGTGATTACTACTGGTACCGAGCACCTAGCTGATATACAATAAGCATTTCCATTTGATTTTTTCTCTTGCACCTAGACACAGCACTGTCTGCAGCCACAATGCCCATAAGAGAGAGAGAGGCTTTGGAGGAGACGGGCTGGGTCAGCAGAAGCAGTTTTGGAGTAGGCGTTTGAAGCAACTGATCTGACTGAGTGGATTCATCAAGTCAGGGAGTCCGTTAGTAAGTTTTTTCCTTTTGTGGCACACTGTGTAAAAGAAACATGCCTCAAGGATAGGCGTAATTTTTTTTTTCTTGTTTTCCCTTCTAATATGTGACCCCTTTATCACTCTACCTGGAGTTCATTGCCTTGGAGAGCTACCTCTATAGGGTGGTCTGAAGTTCAGTCAGGAGGGACTTGATCTCATATCCTGTAACCTTAATGAACGATGTTGCTGATACTTGCCTATGGGCACTTGGATCAGGTCTTTAATGTTTCTAATTTGCTTGGAAGATGAATAGCCCTATATCCCGGCTATTAAGTAACTTAAAATCCTTACTGAGAAATACATGATCTCAGAGTATCTGATTTCCCATGAATAATTTTTCTAAATTTCAGAACATTTCCTGGAGTATTAGTGTTTCAGAAAAGTTGTAGGATACCTGGAACGTTTGAGCCTTTTCTTTCCTTCAAACTCTTTATGCTTCTTCCTTTCTTCTTTATGGCTTTAGCTTCAGTCCTGCCATTAGCCCTGTGTGAACGGAGTCCTCTGCCTGCTTGGCATTCATTGAAGGATTGGGGCCTTAGAGACTGCCTGACCTCTAGTTTGTCCTGTGAACATGTCTAAGGTGTACTCACCATAATAAATCCCAAAGACAGCCGCTGCTCCAACAAATGCTCCCAGGAGTTGTGCTAATATGTAAATTGGTAATTTGGTCCATTTTAATCTTCCAGTCACGCACATGGCTAATGAAACGGCTGGGTTTATATGACCACCTGAAAAATAAATCACAAAATAAGTCATATGGATGACTCAGATACATGAGAATAGGTGAAGGATTTGTAAAAATGTAGGCGCCTTCGAGCACAAGACTACTACATGCTTTTCTGTATGTTATTTTGCAATTAAATGCTGACTGCAATTAAACTGAAACAAGTTGGATGAAATTAGAGGGCGGAGGGGGAAAGCCACCAGGATCAACTTCCCTCTTGATGTTTGCAGACTGTGCTATTTATCAGGCTGCTGTCCTGCAGTATATAATCTATAGATCTATAGACAACTTTTCTAGAAAAAGCTTAAATCTGCCCTATCGCTCGTCATGGGAGGCTCCATAATTCTGCACGTGTTCTCTCTCATCAAGGGCTTTGGCTTCTTATTTTTAAGGGAAGATTGGGGCAGCAGAACTTTCATTCAGTTTAGCAAGCATGTATTAAGATTAAGGACTATTACTGGCTTGATCATATATTGAGGCAGATCTGGAGTACCCTGGATTTAAGTCATATTTATGTCCCCATATTCAGCCTGGGGTTACTTAGGAACTCAGTTTTCATGAACATAAAATAAAATAATGTTAGGTCTGTCCAGCTTCATGCTGACTGTTGGTGAACTAGATGGGATCTGGGGACAGCAGTGTGTAGTTCTTCATCACACATTTTCATCAAGCTCTTACACCCTCCAGAAAGGTCCATGATAAGCAAACTGCCAAAGTAGCTGTGCTGAAACAGAGAGTTCTATTTCCTGTGGAATTTCCTTCCTTTGTATTTAGGAGTAGCTACACCTAAACTTACACATGGAAAAGATTGCAGCAGCATTGGAATTCTTTGTGACGATTTTAGTTTCTAAAATATATTTATTATTATGTCACATGCTAGTTACTTCCCTCAACATCTTTTATCAACATGGAAAAAAGTGTTGAATGCTTTTGGAAAACTTAATTTTTTACACATATGTAGTTAATAATTAAGAAATACAAATTGCCAAGTAAACAAACAGATGAAACAGTACTCCACAGTAAAAATACAGTAAACCCCAAGTTTTGCAAGGACATAGCAGATCCATTGCTTACCTTCCAGGTAAAGTCTCATTTCAGCCTGTATGGTTATCAGAAAAAAAAAAAAAATGGCCTTTGTCTTTAATAAAATAACTAAAAGAGTGTGACCTTTGTCTGTCAAAGGCTACTGATGGAGAAAGGGCCTCTATGTACAGTTTCTGTGTTTGTTTGCACTTCAGGTCAGTGAGTCATTATCTTATGAAATCCAGGCACCTTTGATACATAATGAACTGACAAACACAGATAACAAGCTGGATAAAACCCTCTTTGTATCATTTCCAAAACTCTGACCTAGTAGCACCAGTCTTGAATTAATTTTGAATTCCTCACTGTGTTTCAAATTCTTCAGCACAGAGCAAATAGACGGATGACACCTTATTTAACAGCCCTTCATGTGAATTTTGTTAAATTGTTTTCTTGTCTTTTGTTCTTTACTCTAGCTGGAATGAATCATTTTCCTTTCTTTCAACACCTGATCTTGTTCCCCACCTGTATATAATACAGGGTGATTATGATGGCCAGGACAAGTCATAATAATAGTAGAGATGTCTGATTAACATTAAATCTGGAAAGGAAAAGTCTAGTTGAAGGCTCTCATGCTGAGATAGGGGAGTTAAAAGATTCTTGGTCCCTGTGCCACTAGTAGTTTCCTGGTTAAAAACAAAAGTTCGCCTTGGACAGTGTGTTCCCCATTCTTTTGTAGTTGCAGTGATCACAGTCATGAGTTTATCTGCAGTGTTAAGTTGGAAAAAATGGTGGGAAATTATCTAGATGTGGAGGAAACTTAGATGGAGGAAAAGCAAAAAGGGATATTTTCCTAGATAAAAGAGCTCAAATTCACCAAGTGTGCAGATTATATATTTTGTTACCATGAATTCAGAATTTCATAAAGAACTGATGCGAAATATTTTAGCAGTACTTAAACATAAGACTTCATGGCCAAAGAGCCACAGAACTTGCTAACAAATTCTATGTAGGAATTGATATTCTAAGGTGTCCACTAGTAATCCGATGTTGGATAGTCACAGCCTATTGAAATATCTGTTCCTATTCTTTCACGGAGAAAATGCACTGCATGCAGAATCCTTTGTCATGGGAAAAACACAGGAAACGCAATACTGCAACATCTGCAACTGCTCTGCCCTGCTGGGATTGAACTCTAATCTTCTGTATAATGGAGATGAATATCCCTTAAAGATGCAAATGTAGGACAGGTTAGTGTCTTTACAGGATTTTTTTCATGATACTGCATTAGAGGAGTTTACCTGCCTACATGTAAACCAAAGGCTGTACTTTAAAGTTGTGCAGATAATAGGAATGCACTGCTGAATTAACTTTGTGTGGTATTAAGGAACCATTCTGCTCTGTTTCAGCGACAATAACAAGACAGCCTGTTTTGCAGGATCTTGAGCACTTTCTAACGTGAACTTAGAAACCTCCTCATGCATGGTGTCTCTGTAAAAGAGAAGAGAAATGGCCACAGTAATTTCTGCTATAGCAACTATTTATAATGGCCTAGTTATACCTAGAGATACCAGCCCTGATTGGCTTTACCCTGTTTATGAAGGGTAAGAAATGCCTCTATGAGAACTGGAGTACAAGAGGGCAATATAAACTCCACATACAACACGGAGTATTGTGTGTTATAATACATGACACTGTGTATTATTACAACCATCATTTTCTGTTTTGAAGAGAGAATTTAGATGCACTTATGCTAATATTTCTGATAGTAATTTGGTGAAACTGAATGGTGGAAATAGGAGACAAAGCACCATCCAATATGGCACACACAGACACTGATTAGTTAGCCCAGCTGCAGATACGAGAGACTCTTGACCAATATATATTGAGGAAATGTTATAGCAGAAACAAAGGGGCAATGACAGTACATTGACAGTGTATCACAGAATGTATCTCTAGTACTGAATCGTTTTGCTTTTTCTGCTTTCTGTGGTGTGCTGCTTCTGTGAATAAGCAGGCAGGAGCAGACTTGCTGCTGCCTGTCATAGGACATGAAGAGAGAAATTGCATTCCGTAGGGTGAACCCTGCTCATTATACCCATTAGTGGGTCATTCTACCTTCTACCTATCTGGCAACCATTTTAGCTGGTCACTGCTGGATTCTGTAAGCTTTTCATGGGTATTTCCTTAAATGCAGTGCCTGTGTTGTCCAGGATCATCTCTATTGACAGAATTTTCAAAGCAAGACCAAGCAGATTTGTGGTTTGCACAGACCACTTTCCATAAAAGCCAGAGGTCTGCCAAGGTTTGCGCACTAGTTCAGAAGAGAATTTGGTGGAAAATTTTGTCAAATGCAAAGAATAGAGGGAAACAAGAAGAACACAAAAGATTTACTAGTGAAACTCTGATGCAGACTCTGCTGTAATGGTGCTTGCTATTTTTAGATACGTAATTGTTTATTCCATGAGATGGAAATAATTTAATAAGGTAGCCTTAAAACTGTGGCAATAAATGCTATAGAAGAAAAAAGTCACTTACCAGAAACCCCCCCAGACACATACACTGCTATGGTGACTGCCATTGCAAATCCAACTGATACTGTCATGGGCCCACCGTGGGCTCCTCGGCTAAGAACAGCCTGTCCCACACACCCACATCCAAGTGCCTGTATTTTGAAAGAGAAATGTAAAACCATGAGTGTGCCTGTCAAATGTTATTGGCTAGTTTGCAGCTCCTGCTGCTGTCCAGGTATAGCTGAAAATGTTGTTAAATATTGAAACAATGCTAGAGTTTGAGATTAAAGTCATGTGTGCCATTGTTGCCTTTGCTGCAGTGAGCGTTTGCTCTTTATTTTCCCCTGCTCTGTGACCAGGAAGAATCTCTGCTAATAAGGACCCCTCTCTCCCCAGAAAACAGTTTTCAAGTACAATTATGGGAAACAGATCAGAACTTGGAGCCTAAACAAGATCTCACAGCCTCTACAACAAATCTTTGCATCTGAAAGTGAAGAGGGAATTAATTCTGTGTGGTCAGTTATAAGTTTCAGATTGTTGTTATAAGCAATGAAAAAATTACTATAAAAGTTATGAAAGAGTGTTCAAAAAGCTTTTCATGTTTAATGCTGAAATTCTGGAATGAGACAGCTTTCTGGAGATTAGAGTGTGTGTTACTGTTACGCTGCCTTGCTATCATATATTGCTCTATCAAAATATTTCAATGGCTCTGCAGCTTGGACAGTTAACTGAAGTGGGAATATCTGAATAATCCACACTGAAGTATTCTTAATGGATTTAAACTAGCTTCCATTTTATGTTGGTTCCCCTCAGAATGAAGTTCAGCAACACATTTAAAGGTATGCTTAAGATCATGTATACTCAGTTCTAAAGCTTCTGCTTAGCTTCAAGCATATGTCTAGGTCCTATTAAAGTTGGTAGGAAAGATTTTCAAAGGTACAAAAGGCCTTCAGTTTAAGACAGACTAGCTGACCCGTTTCTGCCAGAAATCAATCTGTGTCTTTGAAAATCTCCTTTTTAAATATATGTCTAAGTGATTTGCTGAAGAAGGACCCAATACTCTACAGAAGATACCAAATAATATCTATAGTCTGAAAATTTTTGCTTCTCTGCAACTGTAAGTGATCTGAATCATATCTTTTCTGGGATGTGACTAGATTTATCTTGAGCAACCTTAATTACTTTGATGTTAAATTGGAGAGAGGGAGAGAGATATTTTATATATATNCATATAAAATCATTCCATCTTAGCCAATGCAGTTGCTTTGGCTCATCTCCTTGCTTTGCTTTAATGTTCTGCCATTAGTATGTGTCACCAATGACTGTATTGTAAATATTCTTCCTAACTATGCCTATTTGAATACATAAAATCTAGTTCTTTTACACATGCTTATTTTCAGTTGCAAGGCAGTTGCATTCGGAAACTGCAAAGTAATGGAAAAAATCTCTCCTGCCTTAGAAATAGACTGTACCAAAAAGATTTGGTGATTGAGGTTTAACAAGCAAGTCCTGCTAGAATAGATACTATTTAAACAGGCAAAATCGTACTTTGGTTTCCATTATTTCCCCAAGGGGTTTAACGAATACCAAAATGTGACAGAAAAGCTCTCAATAAAATTACACTCTTAACCAGCTTCGCAATGCAGAC
The DNA here is from genome assembly GCA_013401275.1 of Pandion haliaetus. Lineage (NCBI taxonomy): Eukaryota > Metazoa > Chordata > Aves > Accipitriformes > Pandionidae > Pandion > Pandion haliaetus. The sequence continues at coordinate 30,723 of VYZV01027131.1, read as the reverse complement.
GGAGTTTCCGTTAAAGTGCCCCGAGACTGTGTCATATACCCAGGTGCAGTTCTTGCCTTGAGGTTATAATCATGCAAGCAAACAAAACACTGTCTGGTGCCAAAGTGTTACAGCTGTCAGGTTATGTAAGGGTAGGGTGGTGTTAGATAGCAGTAGTTTATTGGACTGTATAATTGAAAGTTACAAGACATATTCCAAGCTGCAGTCAACTGCTGTGCAATGGATGACATAAGCTTATGTTAGGTGTTCTCTCATTGTCATAAGTATCACATACCTAGCAATTCAAATGGTAAGCACAAATGCACATACAGATATAAACCCAAAATAAAATATATTTTAGTTGTTCACAGATGAAATTACATGTATCTTTAAAACTTCATATAAGACAACATGTACTACTGCTCATCATGTATTTATATGTTGAATTAATATGGAAAGAATGGGTATGCTGGAATTTATAAAGTTTAAGATTAGGGCAGAAGTCTATAGGAGGTGGAATTAGCATGCTCTAGCCTTCATTTTCCAGACTTCTCAAAGGCAGTATTCCAGAAATCGCACCAAGCAAGATTTTGTGAAAGGTATGGCTCAGACATGGAGCAAGTTCAGTAGGCTGTTCTGGGGCCCTGTGCACGCTGGGGTGCAGTCTGTATTCGGGCAAGCAGTTAGATCTACAAGTATGCACTTGTGTTCTGAAATGGCATAGACAAAGTTTGTTGCAGATTCAAGAAAAGGCCATTCTTTTGAAAATACTACCCCTTTCTGTAAGGACGATGAAAAAAGAGAACAGGAGTGGGGAAGATGGATAGATATAGAAAAGGATAAGGGACAGTAACCACAACTGTGTATATCAACTACAAATTCACAAGAAGAAGGAAGGAAATAACAGAGGCAGGCTGTGGCCTCCCTTCCCTGTTTACCAGAACTGAGAAGAATCATATAGAAACAGCTGTGTAGTCCTCTTGCATAGAGGCTTCCGCTCTGCACATCATAGGGAAATATGCAACTCCAGACACTCCCTTTTTGTGCTAACCAGTCTTGGAAGACTCAGTCTACCAATGAGAAGGCATGCAAGCAAGCTTGAACACAGCTGCACTGGCTTCTTGCTCGGTGGATGTTGGTAAATGGCTGCCTGCTCATGTACAGCGAATGAATGCTACTGAAGGCACAGTCAGTGTGTGCCCATTCTGGGATGGGGCAGCTGGGATCTGAACCATGTCATGGTAATATTGTCTCCATCTGTCATCATTTGAAGAAGGAGAAAAAAAAAAATTCTCATACCTACTGTAGCTAGGTTGACATAACTGGAAACTATCACCTAATCATGGAATTACAGGAGCAGCAATTTAATACCCTGTGAATCTTTGCTCCACTAAGACCAACTAGATCATCAAGTTGTAACTAAATATTCTAAGTTTCTAGGCCAAGCTCAGCCTTCAGCTGCACCCACACAAACTCATTGATTGAAGCACATGGAGTCAATGGGAGTTTAATTTACAGTAGAATATAGCCAGATCTCTCTATCTTATCTTGTCTTACCTTATGTTAGCAGGTTTTCGTCTTAGCAGTTGTCTATAGCCTGATCTGCTTAAATTTACTGGAGTAGCTTCAGTACTGACTTTTTGTTCACAAAGTAATTAGATTGCTGTCATAAATAACCTGTTTGGGTGGGGAATAGCTGTCTGCATGTTCTCTGCCGAAAACTTGCTTCATAGACATTAGATCCTTCTCTTTGTCTTGGGTAACAAGGCTAATGTTAGGAAAGGAAAACAACAGGCCTCCAATGATCTTAATGTCCTGTTATTCTCTGGAAGCTTGCAGAACTTTTTCTCTATCCCGCTCACCAGAGAGGCTAAAGATCATCTTGCTTCCATCTGTGCCATTTTCAGGATTTTTGCAAATGCTTGTAATAGCATTTTTCAGTGTAAATAGGATTTCAATTTCCTGCAAGATCTGAAACCAGAATTTTGGAGAATCTGTTTTTCTACATGGCCTGTAAAGCTTTAGACATCTTAAAGCAGAATGCTTATATAAAAAGGCCCCTTCTTATCGAACAGATCTAGTGGTAATGTGCATTCATAGCCATATACTCTTACTGTAACATTAAAGAAGCAGCCAAGTCTCCTGCTTTTTAGCAGCATGGAGACAATGACATGTGTTTTGTTATATCTTGTACATCACCAGCTGTCAAGCTGTGGTGAGTTAAATACCTACAGTGGGGTACCATTATGTCCCTTTGGGCAGAGTATGGCCTTGATGGCCACACAACTGACGATGCTCTACATGAATATAAGAATTCAGTGTGCTATAAGGAATACAGAGTCAGCAGTTACAAAAAAATTATATTTTAATTATAAGCTGTACACTTTCAATCAAGAAATGCTAGAAAAATAGTTCAGAATTTCTATTTTAGTCAGTTTTCAGGACAGAACCCTACTTAAACAACCACAGCTAATTATGAAGAATCTCCAAGGATCCTTCCACCAATTCACAATTTTCTGTAAGGATACCTTTGTTCAGGTAAGGGGGCAACCCTGCCCCTTTCCCATGCCACACTCCCACCTATGTTCTCCTACTGTTCCCTAGACAGGCATTGCCTGCTAGCCTGCGACTTGTCTGCTACCCTTTTCCAGACTGGACAGACCAGCAGTACTGCTCTGGATTCTGCTGCACCTGCATATGTCCCTGCGCAATGCTGTGAAGGGGACAGGCTCTCAGGGGCAGTGCAGTGCATTAGGCTCAAGCTCTGTGATTGCGTGAGTGTCCTTCTGCTGTCCTGAAGTTACCCATTCTGAGTCTGTGGAAGCAGAGCGATGTTGCTGGGACACTTGAGGACATGAGCAAGCCCTGGTATTTCACTTCTTAGGGAAACCTCTGTGACTTCTCCAAGCAGTCAGACTTAGCACCACATATTTAGAAGCCCTTAAAAGCAGGGATACAGGTGGGAAGAGTCAGAGACTCCTTTGGGGGTTGGGAGAAGTGGTTGTGTTTGCCCTTCACTGCAGGTAGGGATCTCTGACAAAAATTGCCCATGAAAATGTTAGAGGGTTGTTAGTAGTTTACTGTAGTCTTGTACAGTTGCCCCTGCCCCCCATTAATATTTCCATAGAAAGGTATTGCTTATAAAAGTAGTAAATAAACTTTTCAGAGAGGCTGATTACTAAATTAATGGTGTTCTTCTAAAGATCTTTAATTTGGAGTGTATTTTAGAACTCGCTTTCATTTCCAATCTCTATTTACAAAGCAAGTCTGCTTAAGAATTTACCTACTGCATTTCATAGTAAGGTCTTTTATAATGGATTAGGAACTCCTTCCATACAGACACATATTTTTGCTATGTTTGTGTATTATGTAGGGCCTTAATTCACACTGGGCTCCTAAGCATTCTTTCATTAGGGACAGTAATGCTAACAGCAACAAAAATAGAGACACGTTAGATCTACTGAGATTCAGAGCATTAGCTCTGCAAGAATTCAAGTTGCAGGAAACTCCTGGTCTTCCAGGAAAGAGCAATCCTCATCTAATTTCATGTTTAATACTTCCTATCTTTTGTTAAATCAGATAGTACTTAAAATTTTTAAGGTGAGATAAAAATACAGCTTACCAGTCAAGTAATTTTTAATTACTTTAAAAGCACGTGGCTCTTATTTTATCATTAATTAAATATTGGGAGGGGGGATTTCTGTACATTACAATTTAATCAAACTTGGAGTAATAAAAAATCCCCGTATCCGTTTTCTTGATGATCTTCTGGGACACAACCAATATCCTCTTGGGTTCAAATGGATTTCCCTTTATTTTTTTCAGACTTACTATCTAATAAAATAAGGGTTTGAAAAAAACCCTTATAATTTAGTTAATTAAATAGTGTAGACATAAGCCTTAAAATGATTGCCGTTTTGAAACCATTTTTTTAATGACAGAAAGCATTACGACTTGGAGACATGAATGTAAATTTTAATAAGGCTTTGGATGAATTGTGTATATAAAGCTTTTAAAACATATAAAGATCTGTTTCAAATTGCTCTGTGGGAAAAAATACAGTGAAAATACTGAGGGACAGACTACGCTGTGTTATATAAACTGATGCTTTTAAATTTTTATTATTGCTTTTGCACATGCAATAAGAGACAAATAAAAGCTTGAAATCACCTGGAGAGAATGCAAAGGTCTGCATTCTCTCATATTTTATTGTGATTAATATTGTACTCTTCATCATGAAATGCTAAAATGCTTTTCTTTCCTGAATTATATAGGGCAACTGGCTTGAGTCAGTTTCTTCAGTGAAGATTATTTTTATTTTCTTACTAAGTTTTGGAAATTCAGGAGAGAAAGGAAATGAAACATTTCATATTTAGATACAAACTTTCAGGAGTGAAACATGGCCCCTTGCAAAGAGTCTAGGAAGAAACGGGTAAGCAAGGGAAGAAAATCTTACCTTGTAGCTTCTTGAGGAGGAAAAGAGCCTATTCAGGTGCTGCTTCCCTCCCTGGTTACTCATTTATTCTTGAGCTGAGATGTGCTTCTCTGCTTTGCTTCCTACACCAACTGAAAAGATTAAAATCTTTCTAAACTCTTAAAATTCAGAGAGTTCAGGAGTGGGCATTGCAGTTTCTGAGAAGGGAGGTTTTCAGTCCTCTCTTTGGAGTATAAGGGTACATTATCTTTTAATTTACTCTTTGTGTTGGGTGCAGAAACAGGGTGGCTGGATCTTTGCCGTGCCCTCATGGTTGGAGGTGCGTAGTTATGAGTAATTAAAGCCTCCGTATGTTCTCTTCCTAAGCTGTTTTCTGTTGAAAAAAAAGCTGAATGCTTTTAAAAGTAAAGAAACCTTTGAGGAATGGGTTAGAGGAACTGAGTTGAGTTTGCCTTTAAACCAGACCATGGACTGGAGAGCTCACTAGCATTCACTTTTAGCCAAAATGGTTTATTGAAGTGTTGAGATCACAAAGATATAAACTCACTGTATGGCATGAACTGCATTTATTATCTTTTATTCTGTTCTCCAACTGTTTATGACAGTTTTAAAAAGTTATTATTTTATTACCTTTTTTTTTTATTTGGCGAAACTTTTGAGAAAACAGCCTATAAATTTGTGTCTGTAAAACGTAAATGCAAGTTTTGCACTCGCAGTCTAATGTTGGAAGGATGCGAGTCTGTGAGGCTCAGGGAGAGTGCCTACACTTCAGTCCTATAGATACAAACTTTCTGGAAAAAAGTGTATCTACAGAAAAAGGTCTTGGAAAATTAAGTTCAACTTAATGGAACCTCTTGGTTAAACAACGAGAGGTGAGTTATGTGTTGGGGCTGATGTTGCAGAGATGAAGATAATTCTCTTTTAAAACTTTCATGCAACACAGAACATCTGAGTCACCAGAAAGTTTAAAATGTCATATACTGGAAAACTTAAGTTTGTATTGAAAACAAAAGATTTCCTGTGACGTTTCAGAATTATTTGCTGTAGTAAGCATTTCAAGGTAAAAGAATGATTAGGTAACCTTCCTTTCAGTTCTTTCACACTGCTAACTATTCAGCTGAATTAAAGAATGACTTCAGGGAAATAGAAGTGTTGTCTAGAGAAAAAAAAAGAAGTTAATTGATTTTGATAATAGTAAAATTATAGAAATAAACCAGTATGCAAGAACAGTTCCTTAACCTCAGCACAACTAAGGGTCTTCATTACCACTTTGACTTCTGTTTGCAATGCTGATTTAATACAGTTGCAAGAAAGAGGAAGACTTTGACATCTTCAGCAGAATCATTAGCAAAACTTCATGCCATCAAAACATATGCAACTGATACAACTGCATAAACAAAGGACTCTGAGTTGGTGATGACAGGGAAAAGAAGCATCTTATTCCCATAAAATGAGCAGTTTTGGTCTGGAAGTGCAGGATTAAATTCTATGACATTAGGTTGACGAGTGACTTCTAATATTTATTGGTTGTACTATAGTATTGCTGCTAGACACCCTAATGTATGGATCTCTGTGACATAAGAGCTGCTTTCAAGAGTGCAAACGTTACTAAGGCCCGTGGTACTTGTAGCATTATATAATATTTTTAAAGCTGTCAAGTGACATATCAAAATACCAATTATAAATAAGTTTTAATAACCTTTTTTATCTAGCTTTGACAAACTTAAGTTCACTAAGACCTAATTATACAAGATTCTCTACTCCAGGAAATTCATCGCTGATGGCAAACAAGGTAGCTGTTAGAAGCTACTGGTATTTAATTTTCTACCTTAAACTAAACTCGCTGTAAGCAATTTCATCCTATACAAAGAAAGAGTCTCCCTTTCACAAAAAATTACAACATGGAATTCATCTTTGTTTAAAATTTCTAAGTAATTTTGTATTAAACACTAAACACTTATTTAAGGAGTAAGCGATCAAAAGCTACATCTGCTTTCATGTAATAACATCATGTGATGAGGATTCTAACACATGTTTGGAGTAAGGGATATATATTACCATACAGCATTGTAATTAACATGCACTGGAATGTAGGACCACAAAAAGAAAGATGTGGAAAAGTTGTTTGACTTTTAATCTTCTGGACTAAGTAAATCCATGGAATGTCACACTTAAAGATTTTTCAGGCAAGACTAAACTCCGCAACGAAGCAGGAGTGATAACTTACATAATGAAGATTCTGATGTGCAAAAGATAAATGGCCTTCCTTCTCATTAGTTGGACTGTTTGCAGCGTGGGGTGTCATGCATTCAATTCATGCTCATGTACTGCATCCTCTATGCACACACAAACATTTGCTTCGGTGGGAGTTTTGTAAGGGGCTCCCCACCTCCAGTTGGAGACTAAGCTTTGGGATAGGAATATATATGCTACCCACTTGTCTTTATATGCTAAATGGAAGCCTGTGTTCTGTTTCAGCAAGGAAGCATACACTGCCCTGGACTCAGGAGATACTGGCTCCTGTGCAGCTCCTTTCTGGGAAACTGTGCTTAGTAAGATGCTCTTGAGAGTGAAAATGAAATAAAAATTATGTTAGGTGAGCAGTAGCCACTAAAGGAAGCAACATGGCCCATTTGGCATCTCTTTTTGGAACTGTTCCAATTCAGATGTACTTGATTTCGTAAGCCAGAGTAAATCCCATTTTGTTTGAGAGCAAAGCAGCCAAGTTCCAAAGGGGAAATATGGAGAGAAGCATGATGAAAAGCAGAGAGGCTGTTGGATAGGTGAGTTCCAGACAGACTCACTGAAAAGTCATGTAAACCATCTACCTGATGCAGCGTGGCTTCTTGACTCTTTTGTGCTGGCACCTAGATGTTGTCCCCCAGAGTAATCCACAGGAGCCCAAAGAGGAAATAACACTGAACCAGGACACATGTTGGAGAACAAAAAGCTGTCTAGAGAGCTCTTTCTCAAGGGAGGCCTCAGGGGCAGCCCCAGCTACAGGAGGCTGAAGCCATGTCAGAGGCTGGGAAATGTGTGTGTGCACTGGCCTCTCAACCACCATGGTACAAATGGGTGGGTGTTCCGCCACCTCAGGGACCTGTTGCATAGGTGCAGGCTGGAGGGACCTGTCCCAAAAGTTGGTTCCAAACACATGGTGTAAAACCCACATTACTCAGTATCCATTTCCTGGCAAACAGTTGTATCCTTTTCAAACGTTCATTGAAAACTTTATGGGTAGATGGTGCTTTTTTGTGGATAATTATTCTAAATTGCAAATGGCACAATTAAACTTTGCAGGTTGGGAGTTTACCACCTGACAGCACCAAGGTAAATGCAAGAAATGGGCAGGAGTTTACAAATAATCTGCAAATATAAATACCCAGCATAATGTGTGCTCCTCATTGCCTGTACTGCAAACGTAACTTAGTTATGTTAAAACTGCATCCATTTGTTTTATAGAAGTATCATAAGTGAAGTGCAACATTTTCTCAGCTTGTTGGTCCCTTATAAGGTGAATACGATATAGTTCAAGACAGTAACCAAAAGCTCAGTGTAACCAAAACCACACACAATTTGCACTTGGTTATGGACTGTACATTTTGGGGTTTTCTGCCCAAATTCCTTTTCCAGAGTGTAATTAGAGCAGCTGTGCTGCTATGCCTTGGGGGAATAATTCAAGGCTTGATACTGAAAAAAATACTTGTTCCCCCAGCAGAATAGGTCTAAGAGTATATAGCCTAATCACCAGCAGGATTACCCAGACAGGCGGTAACAGCAGCTGCCCTGTGTATCATGCCTGCCTATGCAGCAGGGCACTTGCAGGTTCCTAGGGTTTAGTGTTTCTCACTGAACCCTCAGAGGTTGAAATTGGGTGCTTTGATAAGCAGAGAGAGGGGCTCACACAGGCTATGTCTGCATTACCAAGTTGTGCACTGCAAGCAGCTGGTTCAGAGAATCTGAATATGGACATCTCAGGAGGGATTACTTAGGAGTATCTCCAGTCTGATTAATTAGTCCATCCATTAATGGTCAGCACATTTCCTGTGATTCTGGAGCTCACCTTCCACTTTAGTTTACATCTGAAAAGAATTTAGTTTTCATCTGAAAAGAATTCAGTTTACATGCTCTGAGACCATGCTGCAAGGCAAACCACAGTATAGTAAGTAGGGATGACCAAGAGATGTTATCTGAACCTTATACCCAGTGACTTTCTGAAGTCTTGTTGTCTCAAATGTCTTAACATTGCAGGCAGAGCCCTTCTCACCCCCAGGTGAAGGCTTGTTTTTTGCCTGATGAGTGATTTGACTTTCTAGATGTCCTGAAATTAATCTTACAGTTTGTACATTTTCCAGTTTGGAAAATAATGTTGCAAGGCTTGAGAGTTACCAAAGAAGGTAGTTTAAGCTCTTAGTAGTATGTGGCCTGTGATGTTGTTCTCCAGAAAAAATAGAAATAGGTGATTTGGAGGGACAGAATTTCACCTGGCTAACTTCCAGAAGTGCTAGGTTGGTCGCAGATTTAGGTACGGTCAGTTAGCATTGACTTCCAGACAGAGTCTTTGGGTAATAGAAGGGTTTGTCCCTGCCTTACTCCCTGGCGCAAGTGCTCCCTACAGGCTTAGTAGGAGTCGTTACAGTAAAACCTATCACAGTGACATGAAATGGCTTTCAGCAAAGATCTGAATCAACTGTGCTGTAGGCCGTGAACTATCATCTCACTTTCACTTTGTAACAGAATAAAGACATAGTAATAGGATGATGGAAGAAAGCTATCACTTCTTTTGCATACACGGTGTCTGTTTTTCAAGGATTTCTGCCCTCTGACTTACCAGGCTGCCCCTTTCATTAGCTCCAGTTTAAGTTAAGGGTTTAATATTAATCTATTCTTAAAGAGAAACTACTTACTGGCTGACAGAGCCTAAAAGCAATAGCAATAAACAGCAGAAAACTCAGTTTCTTCACAATAAACGCTTTATACTGCTGCTAACTTCTGCAGTCTAAACATAAACCGAGGTATCCAAGCACTGAGAAAGCTGCAGTTTAATCCATGTGAGGCACATCTCTGCTTTAAGCCAAGGTTGAAACTAGAAAGCATAAGATAGAATTGAGAAACTCAGATTATCAACAACAATTTTGTAGCTTCATTTGCTACTTTGTTCATATGGTGAATATACTAGAAAATGGGCTCTGGGTTTGCATTTGTTTCTAGTCTTGTGCAGCAGGACATTAACTAATAGCATTTGCCGTCTAATCTGCACTTTAATACATTTTGTTCACTTGCTTAATTGTATTAATGGAAAGAGGAGGATGATCTTCTAGCGAGGACAGAGTACTGGAAGTCAGGTGATCTGGGTTATATTCAGAGTTCTGCCACAGGCTTCCTGTGCAGTCTGCTGTAATCAGGTTTGCTAATACATAAAATGAAGATAATGACATTTCCTCTCCTTACCAGTGTGTTGTGACACTTAATTCATTAATGTTTGTAAAGTGCTTTGTGCTCCTTGCTTCTGAATGTGCTCCTTACTGTAGCAATGTCTTATGGATGGTATTAAATTTGAGAATAATGTTACTTTAGTGCCTGTGCACTTCATTTGGCTGAAGTGTAGTAAAGACCATTATTTTCATGTATTTTATGAGCTACTGGAATTTTTTAGATGACTTACTTGAAATTTAGCTAATATAGTTACAGTTATAAAATAGACTATGTCAGTACTATGCCTGCTTCTTATTTTTCTCTGTCCTTTCACTATGATGAAATATTTAGCAATAAGCAAGACTGTCTTGTTCAGACTAAAAGGAGGAAGGAAGAGTTTGGCATAAATACTCTAGCTGCTTGACTTCCAGCTCTGCTACTGAGCCTGCTCTCTACCCTGGTAAGTCACAGGGTAGAGCTCTGTGTCCCAGTGCAAAATGCACAGAAAAATTGAGCAACAAATTAAGTTTAAAAAACCTGGGGATATGAAAATGGGGAGGCTTGGTATTTGCTTAGATTGTAGCAGTACTACGGGACCAAGCAACTGTATAGTTTATGTAATACAGTTAAAAAGAAAACAAAAATATTTAACTTACAAAATCTCTGAAGGTTTGGCAATGCAACTCCCAATAAATTCACTGCAAATCATGCAGCTAAATTTCTATATTGCACAGGAAAATAACTCAGCTAAAATTCTCTTAATGTGCAATCCAGTATGTTTGTTAAAGCAAATGGAAGTTGTGCATAGAAGTGAAAGTAGAATAAACTGCTGAGTTTTTAAAAAACAAAAGCAAGAGTATTATTAATGTTTAATGTGCATATCTGGATTTTTCAGAACATGGTAGTTCACTGAAATTCTGTTACTATATGAAATCAAATACTTATCAGACAATTGTAATACATAAAGCTATCTGTTTTTTATAGCCAGTGATAATTACATCAGGTGAAGAAAGGAATTAGAAACTTACCATAAATAGAAGCAATTCACTCAAGGCTGTACAATGTTTGTCAGGCAGTAACCCCGCTGCTGGTACAGTACAAGAAAAAGCATACATGTCCCCTTACAAGCACTGTCCAACATTAGATTAGTAGGAAGAAAGGAAAGCAGCTGACACTTACTATCAATATAAAAGTTCCCAGGAATTCTGAGAGGGCTTCTTTAACCAAACTGTTCTTCAAGGCTAATTTCTCCTTTAAACTCCTTTTGCTTTTCCGGCTCATTTTGGCTTCCTCTATTGCTCTGGTGCCCTAGTTACAAATACACACAAAAATTGTTCTGTATTTGTCCCTGCTTCAGCTGAACTTTGACACTTTTACTTATACATTGAAATATGAGATTTCATCTTGTACAGCCAGTGAAATCATCTGACTGCAGGCATTGACAGAACCAACTCAACATGCCCTAACAATTCATCATGAGTTTTCCATCCTGTGCCTTCTCTGAGTACACTTCTATTTATACTGGTTAGATAATACCAGTAAGTTCACAATCAGAACTCTTCTTTTTTTTCTCGCAGAATGGATTAATCATTACCTTTCCTGCTATGTTACTTTTTTTTATTATTCTGGTAAAAATGAATAAAAAGTTGTTCCTGTCACCCTGGACAAAAAGAAAGGCAAAAAGAGAAACCACAAAATAAGGAACAAAAATATGGTTGAAAATTTCTCTCTGACCTAGATTGGGATTTAAACTACACTGCTATTGGCTGTCCAAAAAATTTTCAAAGGGAGGTTGTAAAAGAGAATGAATGCTTGTGAGAAAGCTGTGCTCTACCCTGTAAACAAAAGCTCCTATCTTGTCACTTCTGAGGGATTTCAGTGGCTAATGCGGAATCTTAACTTGGTGTAGTATGTTGAATTTGTATATTCACTCACAATACTCTTTTTGGACTAAATGCCTTGCTCTCTAGTGACCCACCCCGTTTACAAAAGAGCAACGAGGCAGAATAAATTAGGAACATTTAATGAAATCTGCTTTGGTCCAGTGGCTCCCTATAATGCAGTATAGGTAAGCGAGGCACTGAGTGACTATACGTCTCCAATATGTTTAGCTTAGAAGTGCATAGGTGCTACAATATGAAACATTATAATATTATTTTCCATGGTCTTGAGACATGACGTTACTGAATATCTCAAAGAATTGGGCCTCCTAGAGAAAAAAAATTACTCTCTAAAGCATCTTGAATGGTTTTATCAGATGTGATACTGTCTTGACTAACAGGCCTTCTGGTTGATTTACAAGTATGTTCTGTCATTTTACTTGACACCAAAACCTTAGCCCAGTTCTGGTAGATTATTTCGGCATGTGTTGTAGATGCTCGGTGCCTTGGTTTGTATCTGTCCTAAACCTTTTTCACCTTGGTGGTAAATACGTTTAGGCCTGTCAGTACTGTTGTCTGCTGTGAATAGGACAGAGCTTTACAGGATTGGGCAAATGGGCCATTTCTGTTATCCCATCAGTGCTGTTACTTGCCTCAAGCAAAGACCTGATGCATGTTCCCTGCAACTGTATTCACCACCACCGGTTTCATCCCTTAACCACCCTGTTCACACCCACCACCCAATTTTAATCTTTAACTGCTTTTCTGTGTCCTTTTACTCACCTTTCTCTGCTTCTGCATTCAAATACCACTCTGCCTTTAGCTGATTCAGAAAATGCTGGCCTGTGGAAAGCCACATAGCTGATGAATTATGAGATGACTGCATCTGTACTGGCGCTGCATGAGCTAGGGTGAGCACCTGTGCAGCTGCAGGCATGCTCTGTTGTAGGAGTGTTACAGGTCCTGCACTACAGGACCAGCCTGTAGTGCAGGTCTGCACTTGCACAGAGAGCTGGGAGCTGCCTCTGGGAAGCCCCTGAAAATAGCCTGTGTATGGCAGTTTGAAAACCTTTACCCTACACCACTGCAGAACAAAGATATTATTCAGGACCTTAATTATCACAGCATGCTAAAGAATATGTTTATTATGTCTGTGAAACAAGTCTTTCAGAATTACGTATACAGTAGAACTGAGGGAGGATGCTAGAGAGGCCATTCATTACAGCAGGAATGAGATAAACCACTTCCTCTCTTCCAGGAAAATGAGAAATAAATAAATATGTTTATGATAGCAATTTTAGTTGTTTGTCCATAGGAGTTCTTTCCCTTATGCAGATGCAGGTCTCCCTCACAAGGTAGTAGGCAGATACCTCTTAGTTTAGTCTCATAACAGGCGTGAAGGCATTAATGCTATTTTTCAACTAAAAATAGGGCAATAGCATGTCAGAGACAGAAACCCCTACTCATTTGTCCAGACCATGTTGCCTTCCTTATAACAATTTTCTGTCTTTACAGGGTGGAGAACTGACACAAATACATATATTTTAAATTTGCTTTCTTCAGATTTTCTTCAATGCTTTATATAAATCATATGATTTAACTCCATTAGTAAGAACTCTGATGCTAAGTTAGACCAAAGGTCCTCCTCAGCTCCATAACCAGATGCAAGCAGATGCTCTAAGAAAGTATAGAAAAACAGAGTACATAGGGGATGATTGGTCCCTTGGTAAATCCTTTGAAAACTGGCAATTTAAAGTCACTGTGGCACTTTGGAATCATCTTCAAATAGAAAAGGGGGCAGCACAGAAAATTTGAATTAAGTTTCTCCTTTTATTTTTGTTATGGGTTTGTGTGGCGCGGTTTTCTTTGGTGGCAGGGGAGGGGGGCTGCAGAGGCAGCCCCTTTAAGAAGTTGCTGGAACAATTCGCCGCCCCAAAATGTCGGACGTGCCAAAATGTCGGACCCACCTCTAGGCGGGGAGTGACGGTGGTAACGCCTCTGGGAGAACATATTTAAGAAGGGGAACCGGTAGTGTGGGGGTTGGGAAACCTGAGAGGAACATCTCTGCCGACACTGGGGTCATGGAAGAAGGAGGGGGAGGAGGGGGCGCCTGAGGAGGCTGATGGCTCTGCAGCCCGTGGTGAGAAGGCAGGCTGTCCTCCTGCAGCCCATGGGGGTGAACGGTGGAGCGGAGGCTCCCGAAGATGGCTGTAACCCCATGGTAAAAACCGCTCTGAAGCAGTGTGAGACTGGAGAGCAGCCCGCGGAAAGGACCCGCGCCAGGGAAGTTTGTGAGGAACTGCAGCCCGCGGAAAGGAACCACGTTGGAGAAGTTGGTGAAGGACTGTCTCCCGTGGGAGGGACCCCACGGTGGAGCAGGGGACGAGTGAGGAATCTTCCCCCTGAGGAAAGGAGCGGCAGAGAGACGATGTGTGGCGAGCTGACTCAACCCCCATCCCCTGTTCCCCTGCGCCGCCGGGGGGAGGAGGTAGAAAGCACCGGGAGTGGAACTGAGCCGGGAAGGCGGGAGGGGTGGGAGGAGGTTGTTCTGATGTTTGGTTTCCCTTCCTAATACCCTTGTGTTTTGTTTTTGTTTTGATTTGTAGTAAATTAAATTGATTTTGTTTTTTTCCCAAGTTGAGCCTGTCTTTTGCCCGTGACCATAAGTGGGGAGTGATCCCTCCCAGTCCTTGTCTCGACCCACAAGCCTGCCTTTGTATTTTCTCCTCATCCCAACGTGGCCAGGCGAGGGGGTGGGGGGTGAGTGAGCGGCTTCGTGGTGCTTTGTTACCGGCTGAGCTGACCTGAAACCACGACAATTGTATTCAGAAAGAGGTTCTAAATACATTTCCTAAATCTAACAAATATATACGTAGCATTACAAGAAAGGCAAGTAAAATGTAAAAATAAACACCACGAAAGCTTTGACCTTCATTACTAACCCGTGTGATCCATGCTCCATGTTACTGCCTTTTAGTCACATGCAATGGACCACCTGGTTGAACAATGGAAAGAAAATACACTGTGATTGCTGTTTTCTACTGATCTCTCTCACATGGGCCCTGCTCCCAGAGTCATAGGTGTAAGGATGCTGGCAGTGCCAACCATAAATATTGACAGCTGTGTCATTTGAAGGAAGAAAATGCAGACATCTTTAAAAAATGGAACTTGTCTATAAGCAAGGAGCGTGGAAAGAGCATGAACTATGTCATATTAAATATAGAACCACAACAGAGCTGACCAAAAGATTTTAGGATTTTGCCAACAATGTGGAAGTAATAATACAAACTTTTTCAAATTCCATCACCAGAGGAGTCCTGCAAAAGAGTAAGTAAAGCTCTAGAGGATGAAAATGTAGAAGAAGCATTCAAGGTGGCTAACTCCACAGCTAAAAAGCTAAAAGAATTATTTGCTTTGCTAAAGAACCAAACATTAGGTGGGCTGAGTGTGAGGAGTTGTCCTAAAATGAATTGTCAGTAGAAAAGACTTCAGGAGAAATTGTTAAGTTAAACAGTAACTAATTGCTGGAGCTATGCAGTGTTTCTGCCAAGGGATTCATATGTTCAGCTACTGAAGTGCTGTTGCCCAGTGGGCTCTTTTTCGTGGAACCCGATCCTCATGCCAGCAAAATAAAACACGGGGAAGGTACCAGTGATCCACCGGTCTTTCAAAAGAGTCCTCCAAGGGTGATCATGGGAACTACAAAACTGCCAATGTGACTTCTATGCCAGGAAAATTAGATGAACTGTTGTAAAGAATAAAATCAATAGTCACACAGATAAAGCTGATACTCTGTAGAAGCATCAAATGGATTCTGTTAAAGGAGGTTATGCCTCACAAATCTATTGGCATTCTTTAAAGACATCAAAAAGCACATTGATATTATTGTTCGTGCTTGAACGTGTGATCAGTGTAACCTTAGATTGCGAGACTAAGACCCTTGGGACCCTTACCCCAAGGCAGTCTGGACTGAACTATTTCTTCTCTTCACCTGGATTCAAGCAGAGCAGGAATTCACACAGTGCATATAACCTAACCTTTTTTATAGTAATCTTCACTCCTATAGAGAAGTAGCAAAGTAGAGAATAATACACATAGCTCCCACAGTTTAAATCCCGTGGGTAACAGTATATACTGTACTGAATTTTTAATAGCACATTATTCAGAGTATCACATAAATTCTTATTACTGATGTAATAAAACCTAAACCAACACAGCTGGAGAGACCAAGACTATAAATACACCACATATTTTTTGTATTGTAATAATATGAGCCAAATTATTTTTAAGTCTAGATCTGCTGATTTTAATTGAAATAGACAAAGTATGAATGTGTACATCTACTATAATTCATGTCCCTGATCAAATGCCTTTGCCTAATTTATATTTATGTTTTCATACAGAATCTGCTGCATGGTCCTTAAAGGACATTCTCTGTTTTATGGATTGATCCTGCTGCTGGGGAACTCAAATTAAAAATATTAGGTGAGGAAGATCTGAACACACAGTAATTCAGCATTCTAAGCTTTTTGAGTACATAAACCCCCAGTTTCTGTAGTTCTTGTGTTTTCTGATAATCCTTCTGTCTCTGCTGTAGTCCCTGGTGAAAAAGTGCTCATGAGGGCAAATATCTGCATGTGCAGCTCAGGTCTAGCTCAGCCTACCGTGGAGGAGGGGCTAGGCACATGAGGTGAGCCCTTGAGAATTTCTGGGTTCATTCTTCTCTATTTCTGTGATCTCAGCATCCAGATAAAACATTTCAGTCCAGATCATGAATATGAGATGAAAAATACACAACATATATGTGTTTCAAGCTTTTTGCCAGTAGTCTTTAAGGCCCTATTCAAAGCTTGTTGAAGTCTACTGTTGCTGACACTGATGTTGGGGAGAATTAAATTGGTCTTCCTCTAAAGCAGGACCCAAAACTTTTCTCTGATCTTGATTGTCTGGGCAAACCATTAGGCCTCAGTGCATAACTGATATTACTACATGCATATAACTATATTATATATAGTTATGTAGTTGATTATAGTAAATTTTAAAATCTGTTGTACAGACGTGTGTGTGTAACATAGGCCCTGAGAGTTTCCAAGCCGGTTTAATCTCTGCAATAGCCGCACTGGCATAGTGGGGCACAGACAACATTCCACACCGAAGGGCTCTGTGACAAGACTATCAGTGCTGGCAAAACGTGAGAGAGTTAGGGAAATGCTGTACAGATGGTTACGTGCACCAGCGTTACCGGCTGCACTAGGCTGTGCTTCCCTCCGAACATGCTGGATACAGTTCTGGTATAAGCTTAGCTGGTAGTTACAGTATGGGCAGGTCTGACTTTCTGAATGCATCTGGAAAAAGACTGTTTCAGTACAAGAAGAATTTTGCTTTTAAGGAATAGATCAATTTAGTACAGACAAACACTTTGCTGCAGCCGATTCCCTGCTCTTTTTTTCTGCATATTGCCTTTTCTCGAACAGTTAATGTACATGAGAAGTAAATGTAAGGGAAGATTATTCATAGCATGTTCCTTTTAAAATAACTCTTTCCTTTTCTGAATTCTTCACAAAAAGACCTCAAAATGGAGAGCAAAACTTTAAATTCAGCTTTGCTACTAAAACCAAAAGATATCTTGGTAAATATATCTATGTAGCATGAAGAAAACCTCAAAGTATACCCAAGGGGTTTTGCAGTGATTTAAGCCCTATGTTTTCTTAACCTGAATGGGATACATTGTCAAAACCTTTCATCTTTCTACAGGGCACAGATTCCCTATAGCAACAGACACCCTGAGACTTACAGCTACCTGTAGGGTTGTGAAGAGCAGGAGATCTGAGCCTACCTAATTAATAAAAGAGATTTAACATGAAAGCCAAAGGTAGCGACAGGTTTGACTCCACTGACACACTAAAGCCAAGTAGCGTGTTTGGCAAACAAATAGACATAGCTAAATAGGACAGGCGATTCATGGTTCTAAAACCTAACTACCATCAGGAAAGTGACAATGTTTCCTGCATGTGACTCGCCAACCCACCTACCTTCAGCTGTCTCCCACTTAACGTGGGCCTCCGAGGATGCCATCCAGCCACGCTTTGACTTTCTGTTGGAGAAGTAGTTTCTGTAAGAGCTGCTGTTCCTGGTGCTTGTCCCCTCTCTCCCACAACAAAAGTGTTTGTTTTGCCTCCGTGCTCCAAACACTCATCCCTTGTCCTTTAGTACATGAGGCGCCAGTCTGCCTGTTTCTCATTCTTTTAATTCCCTTTCATTCAGAATGATTCATATTTGAATGTTTAAATCCTCTGTCTTTCCAGAAACGTAAGTTTTGCTTCTGGGATTTCTTTTACATATTAAGTATTAACAATATAAATGATAAATTTATCTCAGGCTTCTGTATAAGAATATTGGCTTGCCAGGCCTAGTTCCTTTGGAACTCCCCAGTCAAGATTTTTTAATTGAAATAGTTGTTCTGAGGTTCATAGCAGACCCTTTATAGGGTGTGCTTAGCAGCAGACCCAGCCAGCACTCTTTTGTTACTTCTGTGCAGTATCTATGTTCATTAAGGTAATGAAGCTATTAATTGAATATGTAAGTTCAGGTAATTAAATGTAAGACTTATTTCTTTAGTTTAAAGGGTAATAATAAAAAATTTAAACTTGCAAACTAGATCACGCATTTAGTGATGATAAATGTGATTTGGAAAGTGCAATATTCCAATATGAATTAGTTAATTGCATCCATTCATTAGGTGACCTACATTAGCAGAAGGTCAATCCATTTGAGGCTTGATGCGTCTTACAAATAATAAATTTCAAACAGGTAAACTGAAGAGAAATTCAAAAGAGAAAGGTTTTTTTTTATATTTAAATTCAGAATAGAATTCCTACAACCAAGACCACATTGCCTATAACTTCACAGTTAACAGCACACATTCTTTACAGCACTCTCCTGAGACACTGCCGCTCACGGCCATGTATACTCTGCAGGAGAAGACAAGTGCTATTTTGCAGAGACTGCGCTAAACCACCCCACGGCTGCGCGTTGCTGTGCGTCGCTGTGCACAGGTGGTGACCAGCTGAGGAACAGCTGTAAGCTGAACGATCTCGGGAAGTCTTCAGACTAAAGGAGTGGCACCTCAGGCTCACTCCGTTACTGGCCAAACGAGCATTCTGCACAACAGTCTAGTGAGGGACATGTTACATTTCAACTGTCAGCTTAAACTATACCAATTTTGAAACTGACACAGTTATAAAGTGAGTCAAACACTGACAGTCTTTCCAAGCATATTCTACTTTATCACTGTCACCGAGTTATTTGTGGCTTGCTTAAATCCTTAAATTCGAGTTTCAATTTAGGACTGAATTTACCATAGCAGCAATTAAGTTCTACTGGGCATAAAATGACCAATATCACAGGTAAGAAAACTGATCTATTTGACTCATTTTTAGTAAGAATTACGTTAAATCAAGTTTTCTTCATTAGCCATTCATGAATTTCAGCGATAAAAATGGTTGTTCTTGATATCAGCATTTATTTAAAGTAGATTTTCTTTTTATTTCTTTAGAACTTCAAATACATCCAGACTCATTCTTAAACAATTATTAGTAAGATTTATAATATTAAGGCAATTAATTCACTGGGATATGTGAAAAATTTCTGAAACAATATTTTATAGGATCATCACAGTATTGTGAGTGTTGCTTTACAGGTATTATTGGTTATGTGTATAACAATATTTTTACCTTATATGTATAAAATATCTTTGTCTGGAGCAAGGACTGATACCATCCTGCACACAATTCAAGGGCTATAATTCTTACGAGATTTCAAACAGTGAGCCTTTTTCAAATGATCAGGCTTAGAGACATTTAGAGAATTGATTCAATTAACCTAGAGGAAAAAAGTGCTATAACGTGTGATTTATGTTTGCAGATAAATTAAAATACAAGTATCTCTTGAAAAGCATTTGCTGCCATCGTGGTCAGTAATGAAAATAGCAGGCAATTAAAATGGGACACCTGAGGCTGAAGCTTTTACTGTATATATCAGAAGATGAAGTTCAGATATTGTAAGTGGAAATCTGAGCTGAAAAATAACTTAGTGGAAATTTCTTTACGGTCCCTATTTTTCTTCCAAAAGTGATTTCTAAAGCACATGAGAAATAGGAAGGGACCTTTACTGGGGCAGGAGGGTACAGAGGAGTAGGGTCTCTCAATCGATACTGAATTTGTATGAGGAACCAGGGATATCTTTGCTAATGGTAGTGGGACAGCTGAGAGAAATACATATAAAAAAGAACTTATGGGTCAGATTGAAATAATTTTGGGGCAGATTTTGAAGTCGATCTTGAAATTAATCACTGGAAGTATCTGACAGAATGGTGTGATTCAGTTCCTTCATGTGTGTGACAAAGTGCTGAGAGCCTGGAGCTCACTAAGGAGCATAAGAAACATTCACAGATTTGAAGTAGTAAGAACAAAGAGCTTTGTGGTGTTGGAGGTGCTGTAGCCACTGTCCATTTCAGTGGGGTATCAGTATATGCTTTGGTACAGCTCCTCTGCCCAAAGGAGGTATTTGAGATACAAATAGTTTTACCCAATCCTCTAGTTTTATGACTTCCTTTAGGCAGTGGGGACACAGTAGTATAGAGCAGAAAAATACCAGTACTCTGAGCAACCTAGGAATGCCTTAATTACATCTGTATGGTCTTCAACATCACAGCTCTGTCTTTTGCACCCTCTCTAGCTACCGAAGATCCTGTTTGCATCAGATGGTGTTTGTATAAACAATGTCTGTGTCCTTGTCTATAAATAACACCAGTTGCTGGGGGTGGGTGGAGAAATTGAGACTTGTAAATGAAACAAAGGTATTTCTTCAACGTACACATTCAGATTGATCTAAATATAAAAACAAAACTCTTCAGGAATGATTTGGATTGCAGCTATATACTAGCCTAAATTCTAACACTGAAGTAAGAAACGGAGTCACTTGGTTGTTCTTCATTTCTTTGACAGCCATTTCTTCACAAAGTGTGAAGACAGTAATATCTTTGTCATTACGATCTGAAACAGAACATATTTGTTTCCTGATTTGCTGTTTAAGTAGGAGTTTAATTAAAACCCATTCATGTGAGAGAAAATAAGCCAGTCTGACGTAATTGCCAGTTGATTTCGTATTGCCAATTCACAAAAAAGTCCCCAGAAACTACAGGACTGCAGTAAGAATAAGTGGTTTCTCTGCCGTACGTAGGTGTTCAGGGACCGCAGAACTCGGGCTGAGCCTGGGGTATTGTTTCTGTTCTTTCTCTTCTTGGCAATTGTTGGACTCACTTTTTTCTTTCACAGATTAATTGGTTTACTTCTGTGTTCGTTGTTATTACTGAGTTATTGTCCTGATGTCCAAGGCAATAAGGGTAGTAATCCCTTCCACAAAGATACTGTGTTAAATATTAAATATTCACTTGCACGATTTGAAGCTGTGACCCAATTTGCTGTCATAAAGTTAGCCAGTGTAGTGCTGAATCATTGAAGCAGCTATCAAGCTGGATTCATCAGTGCATCCAGCATAGCGTTACAGACCTTGCTCCTAATTCCGTTCGGCGAAGCTACTATTGTACTTGATGAGAACCCACTCGTGGTCCTGGCACTAAGGCCTACATCATTGTCTTCCCAGGTGGTGGAAGAGGAACTGTGCTTGGTCACTTGCCGTGGGGAAGAGCAACAGCACGCACCCGCCACGTTCTTCTGGGGAGCCCTCTGAGGCTAGCTGTAGGCCAGGAGCCTACAGCATGGTAAGTGCAGTGCCATTCTCTACTTGGGGAATGCCAGCGAGGCATAGGTAGCAGTTAGCCTAAATGTGGTCATCTCCGAGTGCTTTTGCAAACTGAATTGCTTTTAGATGTAAGAGGAATGTGGTTTGTATGACAAGTAGTTAGTTGATGGAGGTTGCTTGATCAGCTCCAGATTATGTGGAGAACTGCATCTCCACATGCACAGGAATCCCTTCTCACCAAAATCTCTTTAACTTTATTGACTTGATTTAATAAGGAAACTGTTACACAGTTTCCTTATTCCTGAAACTTGTTTAAATGCAGTCCCTTTTTAAAGGAGCACATCCTCACTCTGATTTATTTTAAAGCAGCTTTTAGAAGATGTCATCCTTGTGATGAAGTGTTAGGTCTGTGTTGCCAGTGTGCCATTAAAAATTGCATTTCTGACGTTTAAAAGTCTCACTCATCCCAAGTGTCACAGTTTGACAGCTCTGCATGTCACATTACAGCACAGTATTATGGATCCATTTCCTCTGTCAGGGAAAAAAAAAGATGAAAAATGAGAGAAAGCAAAATCTGCAGTCTCCTTCTTCATTATTGAGCTGGAAATTTACAGAAATATGTATGTTAACCCTGAAATGACTTAAATGGCACTCTTATCTTGTGCTGCCTGTCTGTGCAGAAGCAACCTTTGTCCCGTGCTCCTGTACAAACACTAAGAGAATGCTGGAACAGTCTTTCCAATTGTCTGCAAACTTGTAAAACATGGAGCAAGGAATATCTATGGAATCAACAAACGGATATTGTAACAAAATCAAGAAACAGCCAGATCCCATTGTTTATTCTTGACTAGGTCAATAAAAACGTCACATGGTATATTTCTTGCTGCTTTGTTTTGCCAACTTTAGACAGCTGTAGCTTTGGTGTCCTTTCTCTGTTTATCTGTCTGCAGTGCGGTGACTTCAAAACATGACATCTGATCGGTTTCAAAACGTTGGGGGTGTTTGCATCAGTAAGCAGAACTTCATTGATTTTTGCCTAAAGTAACAAAAATGGCCTGGGCTTCAGATGTTTTCTGACCAGAGAGAGTGTAAGGCTTTGACCATAAATTTCTGATGTCCATCAGCCCAGTCAGGGCACAAGCTCAAGCCATCTGCTGTTTCAACCAGCAATCTAGGACAGATGTCCACCGTACACGTGCTGCTTGCTGTACACGTGATGAGTGTGAGACGGCGAGTGATGGATATGGCTCTATTTCCCTGCTGACTTCCCAGTAGCCCAATGTATGGTATGCCCAACCTCTTGCATGATGTGGCCTCCCACTAAGAGCCCCCCTCCCATAATAGCTGGGAAAAGGTGGCTGCTGCTTGAACAAATTATTCTGCTGTTTAGGCCCCTTCCTTTTGCAAAGAACTTTCAAGAGAAGAGAAAGCCACAGCTGAGCTGCAGGACTTGGCCTGGCAGCGAGCACCTGCGCCTCCTCATCGCTTTCTTTCCTGAGAGGAATTTGGAAACAGAGGTGCACCTGGGTGCCCTCACTGCACGACTCCCAAGCCTCTAGGCTTCCAGCCAGGCTGCCCATGCCTGCAGCAGCTGCAGCGCATGTGGCCGTGCGCCGCCAGCGGCGGGAGAGGCTGCGAGGGGCTGCAGGGCCAGTGCCCCCAGCGCTGGCAGACGGGCCACTGTTGTACAGGAGGGAGGAAAGGCAGGACTGCAGAGCCCACGGCCGAAGGGATTCCGTGCGGGACCTTGCAAGGGGAAAGGCGTACAGCGCTTCTCCACGAAGGGAGAAGGAGAAACCCTGCACAAGCAAGAACCCCCCTTTGTGGAGGTGGCCCCCACAGACCGAGGGGAAGGGCGCTCCCAGCCCTGCGGCAGCGCAGGCCCGAGGGAAGCGGGGCAGGGAGCGCACCCCGCACTGCCGGCCTGGTGGAGAGCGGGGACCTTGGCGCCAGGCGGGCACCGAGCTGAGGAACGCGGCCGTGGCGGGAGGGAACCGCGCTGCCCAGCCCGGAGCCCTGCGCGGGAACGTCGTGTCGTGGGGGAGACGCGGCGGGACGTCGGAGTGAGGTGAGGGGCGCGGGGCGGGCGCGAGGCCAGGGGAGCACGGCGGCCCGGCCCGGCGCGAGGCGAGGGCGGCGGCCGGCGGGG
>VYZV01027130.1:23905-35118 GCA_013401275.1 Pandion haliaetus | reverse complement strand
TGCTGACTTCAGTAGAAATAAAGTGAATCTTGACTGAAGTGCCTACTTGCAGCACGAAGTAGTAAGAAACATTTAGATTTTCCTCCTTACTTCTGTAGCATACAGAGCTGGTGCAACTTGGTTCGCAAGTGGAAGCTGTGAAAGCACTTTACCTCGTTTTCATGCCCACTGCACAGAATAGCTTACCTCTGCATTTACGGGGACAGTACTTCATGTTCCTCTGAGTTGCCCAAAAAATCACAGCATAAATTTCCATTGATCCTCATGCTTCTATCTTACTTTATAATGTGCATTCAGTCCATTTCTGTCCAGGGAAGGACCTAGATCTTTTAGTAGAACATGAGGTGCCAGCGGGAAGGTTGTGCAGCTGGGAGGTGGCTGTGTCATAGGGCTTTCGGAGAGGGTTGTTGAAGGTCTCAGAATGCTTTCTTATTTTTGACTTGGTGAGAAAATTTAAAAGGAGGGAGTTGGTTTACTAAGATCATGGCTAATTGGAAGAATATGCTTAATTACAGTGTGCCGTAATTATATAGTCAGTCAGAAAGTGAGTTTGCGTAGAGCATTGTGGTTTACATTGTCACAGATACATTGGGTGTAGCTTCACTTTTCTGTTGCAAATGTCAGTTTAACAAATGTGTGATATCACACTTTGAGTTATAAGTTTGACGTATCCATAGTTTGGATAAATTACAAGTCACTGTAATATTGTTAAAAATTCCTACTTTCCCCACAAACATTCACACAGTAGCTCATGCAGATGGCTATTGTTATGTAGCACCTTCCTGAATTTGAGGCAGATCAGGAAATTAAATTATTTTCCTATCTAATCACGTACTTACTAGAGGATAGTATTTGAGCAGCTGTTCATAGGGGTGGACAGGTGCCCTATTCTGCTTTTGTTCAGCTACTTCCTGTAGTGAGTGGAAGATTTTTAAAATGAAGCAAAGTATGATTATGATTTCCTAAACATTTTAGAAGATGAAAATGTCATGCTGTTAACTTTGCACATACAATCTTAATTGCAGCAACTGAGGGGGTAGAAATCAATATATAGCAAAGCATGGTTGCAAGTTTCCATGTGTATTATAAAGTGAGACTGGATTGCAAATTTATAGGTAGCTTCAGAACTTGGGAGACTTGTGGAAATGTCTTCTCAGTATGTTTTCTACTTACTTATTGCTGATTTTTCCATAGCAGATTTTTTCTAGCACTTTTTTAATACAAAAAAATCTAAAACTGCTGGCAGGAGGTTTCATATTTAAAATATGTCTCCATGACAAAGGAATTGAGTTAGTATCTTCATTAGTGTTCTTGTTAATTGAATAGCAGTACGATAAATGTAAAACTGATATGCAAAACATCATGTTCTGGCAAACAACCCTGCTTTCTGGTAAACTGCATTGTGGTAAAGAAGGATAACGTTTGTTCAACTGGAATAGAATGCCATGTCAGAAATAAGGCTTTTGCTCTGAGGGCAGCGTTGGCTTTCATGTGTAGCTGAAGGACAGTCTCCTAGATTTGAAAATGCTTGTCTGTGGGGCTATTTTTTTTTTCCTTCCCCTTTGCAGTTTTCAGAGAGGGAGATGTTGCTGTGAAGTACAAGGGAAGAGCTGGCAAATACTGGCAGGGAAGCAGCTGTGAAGGCTTCCTAGCACAGGGTGGGGAATTCTGGTTCTTACTCCTGAATGCATAAAGGGACATAAAACCTGTGCTCCTGACCGTATCTCTTAAGTGTGGAGGAATGGGACCAGAGTGGCAGTCCCCTGTCTGTGGCCATGATTCCGGCTTCGCTCTCAGCAATTCACCCTGGGTTGCAACAGCCATGGCTGGCTCCGGGAGAGGGGGGAACAGGGTGCTGTTTCCCAGCTGCTGCTATGAGATAGCTTTTGCACAGCCTCAGCTGGCAGGCACAGGAATGGTGGTTGGTTTGTGAAGAGTGCTTGATAAGGGTAAAGCGATAGATCCCTTTTAAGCAGGTATTTGGATATAGTGTATTTTGCATATTTGTTTCAAGTTGTTTTGAGTTTTTTAAAGCCAAATAACAGTCTGTAAAATTTCAATCAGCAGATGAATTACATAGTTAGGGAACTAATGCAGAGTTCTGAATGATGGTGGTCCATGACGATTTTTCCCAAGTTTAAAATAAGTTACAGGCTTTATTACTTTGAAAGATACTTCATAAAAAGATACTATGTTTTCTGGTTTATTTAAAGTACTCTTACTATATACAGCACTTAGCACTTAACAAATGTATTTATACAACCACAGACAAGGGACACTTCAAATAAGTACAAGGCTTCTAAGTGTTGAGTAACCCCTGAACTGTCAAAACTCCTGCCAAAGTGGGAATAAGCAGGTGATATAACAGAAAAAGTGACGCTACTAAGCTGCTCTAGTTGCTTTCTTTGCATAGGTAGATGTTTTCTCAGTAGTGGATGATACTGGTAAACATTTGCTTATTTTAATTTATGGCACCTCACAAACTTATCTTTTATCTTGAGGCCATTTGCCTCTCATTCACAGTGTACGTTCTCCTGCTGGTTTTGGCTAATAAAGGGGTAGAAATACAGCATTTTTGTTAAACTGATCCTATTTCCCAACGAAGGAAGTTATCTGCTTACCTGAGTGTTGAGTTTGCAGCATGGATGAGATATGAGCTGTGACATTGGTAGAGTGAAAATTGGTAAGAGGGAGGAGAAGGGAAGTGCATCAGTGATCTTGTGTGGTTGTGCACCTACCCCAGGCAGAAGTCTCCAGCTAGAAGTCTGCCTGCATTTCAGGTTACAATGGGAAGTGCAAGTAACAGCTGTTGAGATCATCCACCTTTTCATTTGCAGTACAGCAATAAGGCTGTGCTGGACTTCGGGCGTAATCTTCGCTGCTGGTAGTGCTCTGAAACATAGTCATTGGCATAAAATACAGCTATACAATCTGCATGGCGGGCTGAGTTGCTGCTTTGGGTATTTTCACTGGGGAAGGCTTCTTTGTCTTGTTGTAAAGTACCTTTCTCTGGGAACTCGGGGCACTTGTGATTCTGAAATCAGGGCTGTCTTCTTGGCAGAAGATAGGACTTTTAAAGGTGGGGTTTTTTTATTTGACTTGTACCCTATGCAGCCTGTGTTGTCTATCTGAAAGGTATCCCGTTTGCCTGTGCCGTTGTGGCTGAGGTGCTGCCATCCCCACTCTTGCTTTGTAAGCCTACTGCATTGCTTATCATAGAATCATTTAGGTTGGAAAAGACCCTTAAGATCATCGAGTCCGATCGTTGACCTAACATTACAAAACAACAAACTTCCATTTCCAGTTTATTTATCCCCACGTTATTCCCATGGATGTAATGTGGGGGATCCTGGAAACCATTTACAAATAATGAATCATATACTGTGTGATGTACATGTACTGGTGAATGATCTGAAAGAAATCAATCTTACTGGCTCAACAAGCAACTTTAAGGCACATCTATTTTTCCCTAGTTGAAACTGGGAAGGTCTCAGATTGTAAAATCTATATGTCAATTTATGATGATTTATTGGTGTGCTGTTTTTTATACATGTATGTAGGAGTACCTGAAAAAAAAGTCATTCTTTTACTAAAGAAATTAATGAACAAAAATTGTAAATAATTCTAGAACTAATTCTAGAATTCTTACACTAGTATTTTAACATTTTACAGGAAAGCTCGTTTTTCAAATAGGCAGCTTCAGTTTCCCACGGTATGGTTCAGTGGTAGTTAGGGAGTTAAATTTCCATTTAATTAAATTTGTTGACTTTTTAAAAATTTTAATATCTAGTTACAATTTGTCATGTAGTTTAGCAGCTAATGGGTTTTAAAATCAGTGCAGAAACATCGGTATATAATTTGAATTAAACAATTCAGACTGAAAAGGCCATAACAATTTTATCTGGTCCTGTCTTCCTTTTGCCTAAGTCTAAGTGATAACAATATTTAGAATTCCTTTCAAAATGTCTCTGGAATGATCTTTGGCATTTCCTTGTGTAATCCTTTTCTATCCTTTCATCTTTTTAACTGTTGACCCCCTTTCTTGTCTGCATTCTGTCTGCTAAAACTCTGGCCTGTTTTTTCTGCTCATTTTATTATAATCCTGATTTTTCAGTACCATGATTTACTGTAGAAACCTGTCTGTGGATTTTCATTCTTCCAAATTCTTTGCATGACCAAATGGGATCTAGTTTTCAAGCCAAACTTCCATCAATATTTGTGATGATTTAAGACCTGAAAATTAATATCTCCTAATTTGATTACTGCGGTGTTTCTTAGCGTCTTTAACACCACTTTGCCTGTTGTTTGTAGAAGGGGTTTTACATTGCTATTAGGCAAATAGTTATACATACTTTTCAAAAAGGCACTCCGTGGTCAGTTTATTATTCAGATGTTTTTAAGGCACTGTAGGATCAGACAAAATGACATGGATTAGTTGCACGTTAGTGAAGTTTCACAAATAGTTGTTACTGTGGTGAAAACAATAACTGTAATTCAGTGTTTCTGAAAAGTACACTTAAACATGGGTAATTTGAGCACATAATGAAGTTAGGTATATGCTTTCGAAGAACTGAAGTTATATTTTCGGATAAATGAGTCATCAGAAAGGATTACTGCTTCTAGGAGTTCTATTTTGGTATCTAACTAAAGTATTTCCACTGAGAGTGATGGCATTCTGAGTGAAGAGATGGCTTAAATATAGAATTGTGTAGTGTGTAATACAGGGTGATACCAAAATTTAGAAATAAGTGTTAGAAATTAAGCTGTGTTGTGGTTTATTGCACCTTTAAGTGATTAAAATCAACACACTAAATTTTTATAATGCTGGGTTTGTGCATCAGTATTGAAATTTTTTCTTGTGAGTTGAAAGTAAAAAGGGGATCCTTTTTATCTCTTAACTGCATACCTTCATCTTCCTGATTTTTGTACAGGAGGTTAGGGAACAGCAACTCTCTTAAAGATTAAAAGAAGGTAAAGATGCATGTTGACTTCAAAATGCAGTGATTTTGGACAGGATTTTTTCTTGAGAGATTGAAAACTTGTATGTCCACCTGAAAATCACATTACAGGTCCCGTGGCTAAAAGGATGAAGGTACAGCAAAAACTTTGATTTTTCTTCATCTGAAATGAACAGAAGAGTGAGTGTACAATAGCCCAGGAACACCTTTACTGTGAAGAAAATATATTTACTCTAGTATTTCTAATTTCAGAACAGTTTCACAATACTGCTTGTGTTAGTAGAGATAAGTCATCTTTTGAATTTGTTTTGAAAATGGTAATTTCCTAGGTTGGTGAAATTGTGCAACTAATGCTAAATTGAAAATTGAGATGGTCGTTCTGTCTTAATATGACACTGGAGTTCTCTTAAAGATCTATCTTATATTTAAAATATTGCTACAGCTTGAAATTGTTTTCACTCTTGGCAGTAAAAGACTAGGGAACTGCATTATGATTTTGAGTCTCTTCTAAAAAAGACTATAATTTCTTTTTATAATTTGATGTGATTCCTTTACAGAAATGAAAACAAAAAGATCTTGTATACATAAGCACACCCAACTGTTTGATTTGCACCTACAGCTGGAACATTGGGAAGAATGTTCTGGGAACTCGTTATGCAAATACCAGACCAAGTGTCCCACTTTATTTCAGAGTTACCATCTAGAGTATTACAACAACAAATAGCCTTTTTTAACTAGAATGAGGTTTAACCAGCTGTAAAATTGATAATCAGTCATGGTATTTCAGAAACTGCAGTGTGAGTGGTTTTTGCATTGTCTGTGCAGTAATGAAAATCAAGCTCCTAGAACATTAAATGTACCTGAAATGTTGTTTTTAAACTACCAAAGAGAAACTTTATACACTTAATTCGGTTGGTTTTGTTTTCACTGAGTGAGAGATGAAGTTGTGTCTGGGAAAGAGGACACAAAGCAATATTGCACAGCCACCCATTCCATGCTGGAAGGATTATCATGATGTGGAAGGGGAAGTGAAGTCAGGTTGGGCACTCAGCCTTTATGCTATTATATCCTAAGTTTTGAAAATTTTCCCTCTTAATATAGCTGTATGTGTATGTAGTTGTAACGCCACTCCCAAGATTTACAAGTTAGCTTAAAATAGATGCAGTATGACTTTAAAACATCAGTAAATGGTAAATAGGTTTCTTGCTCTGTGTATTCCTAAGATTAGAAAATTTGTTTTATAGCACATAGGTCTGATACTAAGTTCTTTCAGATGTTTTCTGCAAGCTCATAGCCTGCTTTATAGCAGTGGCACTTGGTTTGGCTGTTGCTAGAGCTGGCATTTGAACCCAGCCTCCATTTTCTTACCTTTGAGGCAAGATACAATGTACTGCTGGTTTCAGAATGGTTCCTCTTGGTCTCTGTTGTTGAAACTCATTCTCTTTTTCCTTGTGTATCTCTGAGTTTGACACCTCATGTCCCCTTTTGTCTTGAGCATGTAATACTATGGCTGAAGGAAAGTCCCTGTCTTATTTCTTTGTAAGGGATTGAAGCAGCTTGTGTAGAAATAAAAAGACAGTTGCCCAAAGTAGTAACATGAAAGTGGATTGCTATATTTAATCAGGAGTTTGTCTAGCCTAACTAGCCTGTTTCCAGCAATAGCCAATATCTTAGAAGTGCCTGGGATGGAGTGCAGGAGAAGGACTCTTCCTATTCCAATGCCTTCTCTTAGCCTGTGGAGACAAGGCAGCTCGGGAACTCTCAGAGGTAGACGTGGTGTTTTTCTGTCTCATAGCTCTTGGCAGCTTTATCTCCCTTGAATCGAATAGCCTTCAGCCCAATGTAAACTTCTTGGCAGTAGAAACATCCCGTGGCAGTAAGCTCTAGCTTTAACTCTATGATATAAACGCCCCCCTTCCTTCTGAGTCTCTTGCGTGCTAGCTTCATTTGCCTTCCATCTTCCTGTTAATGGGGATCCAGCTAGCCAGTGAGTCTGAGTCACCACATACATAGGAGACAGGTTCCAGTTGATTGATTGCCTGTGATACTGCCTGATGTTGTCTCTGCTTATTTCAATTTGTGCTTATCCATCAGGCATCTCTTATCTTAGATTTGACTGCAGTACAAAACAAAGTCATGATCTTCCACAGACAGGCCCTGGTCCGTGATCGATGACACTGTGATAATACAATTCACAATGAAATAGTTTCACAAAATAACCTGTCAGATCTTCGAAAAGCAGTGTCTTGCCAAATAATTTGTGGTATTTCTGGAGATTTACATGGCACCCTGTCAGTAATTGAGCTCTGGTTGAAGCTGTTTTCAGAATTGAATAAAAATACCCATCATAGGATAATTTAGGATGCAGGAGACCTGTGGAGGTCTTTTGGTCCAAACTGCTGACGTGTTCTTAAGCAGGTTCAATTAGATTATGATTAACAGTTAAGTTTGGAAAATTTCCAAATACAAGCATGCCACATCCTCTCTGGGCAACCTGTTCCAATGTTTCGCCATGGTAGAAAGAATGTTTCCATATAGCCAGCTGCAGTTTCCCAAGTGGCAACTTGTGTCTGTTGCCTCTTGTTTACCCCTCTGCTGCAGGGCGTACTGCCAACGCATGGCCAGCCTCTTGTTCATCAGGACCCTCAGATCCTTTTCCTTAAAGCCACTGTCTAGCCAGCAAGTGCCAGCATCTCCTGGTGTGTGATGGTATTCCATCCCGCATGTGGGAGTTTGCGTGCGTCTTTGAAATACATGATGCTTCTCTCAGCCCGTTTTCCCAGCCTTTCCAGGTCCCTCTGAATAGCAACTGCCCTCCAGCGTATCAGCTGCTGCCCCTGGTTGTTGTTATCCATGAATTTGCTGAAGGTACACTGTGTCCTAGTTTTTGGGTCATTAGTAAAAACATTAAACAATATTGGTCCCATTGTCAGTCCCTGGGGAATGCCAGTGGTCACCACCTGCCAAGTTGGATGATTCTTTGAGCCTGATGGTCCAGCCAGCTTTCCACCCAACTTATCATTCACTTACCCAACTGGCCTATAAGATTACTCTAGGAATTCATGTTGAATACCTTGCTGAAGTCCCAATGAACAACATACACCGCTCACTCCTTGGGCACTGTAACAGTCATCTCATTATAGTAGGCAATCAAGTTGATTAGGCACAATTAGCTTGTGATAAATTTGTTCAGTTATCTTTTTCTTCCTGTATTTGGAAATGGTGTCCAGGGACCTGAAGTTAACTGGAATTCTGGCCTGTTGTTCTGCAGATCCTTCTTGTTGCCCTTGTTGAAAATGGACACAACACTTGCCCTTTTCCAGTTAGCAGGAACCTCCCCCTGTTGCTGTGACCTTTCAGAGATGGTAGAGAGCAGCCTGGTAGTGGTTTTGACTGGCTCCTTCACCCACCTCAGATGGATCCCATCAGGGTCCCTGGAGTGGAGCTGTGTATGTCCCAGGGGACAGCAGCAAAAAAGTCATCGAGTGCCTGTCTTCGATCCCTAGGTCTCCTACCCCACTGAGAAAGTGTGCCCGCATTTAGTTTCTTTTGTGACTGATTTATTCATAGAAGACTTCCTTCTTGCCCTTCATAGCCTTTCATTGCCAGAATCTGAACCTGTCTTTGTGTGCGAGGATATACATGTATGTATGTATATTCAGGTTTTCTAGGGGCGGTGTAATTGTAAATGCTTCCCAGTTTAAGAGAAACAGGTTTAATCACAGTCATTCAGATGTTTTATGCTTGGCACAGGATGTTTTACAGTAACCGAAGTGACATAATATGCTTATTGTATTATGGTCTTGTATGGCATTTGACTATCTCACAAACCCTGATAAGGTGATGTTTTTTCCCCACTGAAGCAAAACTGAGGTGCTGTGTATTAACACAAAAAGTATTTATTGATTATGGTTTGTCTGTTCCAGCTGCAATAGTTTGGAGTTTTTTCCTGGGTGTCTAGTATTATGTAACATTTAGCTTATTTTTAAATACAGTTTGATACAACTTGCAATTAGCATTAAAAGCTTCTGCAAATTGATTTGTAAAGTAGAGGGTATAACACCATTGACTGGAAGTTATGGCTAGATAAACAGATCAGAAGTTATGAGCTGTTATTTTCCCCAGTTTGTGGTCAACTGTGGTAGAAATTTTAAATTTTGTAATGAATTTTTCTGCTAGAAAACTTCTAAAACAAGGTTCTGCACTTGCCCTGATGTCTTTTAAACCTCACCTTAAGTGGATTTTGGTGACTAAACAAGTAACAGTTCTTCCGTGACTAAATTAGTTTATTGATGAAGTAGCTGAAAAATCCTTCAGAATAAATTTTCTGGTCTCTTCTATGGCACTTCGCATCACCTCCTCCTCTAAGAAAGAAGGCCAAAGTTCTTAACAAAGCCTACCCACAACTTTGGGGAGCAGTTGTTTGCAATGTGAAAGTCCTGACTGATCTTGTAGGTGAAATAGCTAATTAACACAGATTTGTGCACAGAACAAACTTGTTGCTTAGGGAGTTGAAAAATTAGTAATTACATCAGCAGATTGCAGCAGACCCTCACTTCATCGGGATTTCTGAAATAAGTCTCTCAAAATCTGCAGAGAAGTTCCTGTCAGCCACATTTGCTACTGCTTTATTTCATACTTTTTTACAGTAAAGAAATTCCTTATTTGAGGACTATCCTTATCTTCTGCTAGACCAGAATTTTTTGGACTCGTTGATACAAAAACTGATTCTGATGGTGCTGACTAGCATATGCTCAGGTAATTGTAGTATCACAGAATAATTCAGCTTTGAAGACCTCAGGAGGTCATCTAGGTTCAACCCATGCTCAAAGCAGCTGTTTAATGTCTGTCCCAAGTGTGAATCTGGTCTCTTTTATACAGGTCAGCCAGTTACGTGGGTCAGATAGGAGGAGGAGTGTTGGTTTTTTCCCTATTGTTTTTCTCATTTTCTTTTTTGGCAGGTATTTCAGCAATAGGAATTTTCTCCAAATTATTTCAGGCAGCAAAGACAATCTTACTCTTTCTGTTCCAGACAAAAACATGGGAGATGAAACACTTCTAGTTGGACTTGTCAGGAAAGCCAGTATGTTCCTTTCCAGGCCTAGAGGCTGAGGCTAGTGACCTCTTAAATACCTTTTATTACTGAAGTTCGTGAGAAAACTTCAATTCTTTGATAATACCTCATCGTCATGGATTTTAGGTGTGATGGAATTACACTCTATTCAATCCCTACAAGCATATGTATTGAGTTTCAGCAGAAATCATCCAGAAAATTTCCTGTTCTGCTTTAAAAGCTAGGATGTTGCATTAGTAGTCCTGACACAGGAATTGGAAGTGTTATTTCTGTTATTTTACATGTTTAAACATTTTTAGTATGTACATATTTTAAAATATTTGCATGTAGGCTTATTTTATGGGAAAATACGCTGCCTGTTTGAGAGACAAAATTAATAGTGAATTTGACTGCAGTGTAGGGTCATCAATGATGTTTGCTTCTAGGATGCATGTTGGACTGTGGAATAGTGTATCACAGTGTGTTTAACTGAGACCAAATATTCCAAATGAATCTAACAGTATGTATGAAATGGGAATTATGCTATGTGAACACACTGTTCTACTAAAAAAAAACTCTAAAAAGCATTTCTTCAAATGGATTCCATGAAAATGATTTTTGAAGTTGTATGCCCTCTTTTATCAATAATAGAGAAGATCTGTATTAACGAAGATTGTGAACAGATATAACTACTTTCAAGAATGTCAGTTAGACTTAAAAATTAAGGCACTTATATTTCAAGAAAATACTGTATGCTTGCTAATTAAATAAAATTATAAGCAATTTCCTTTATTGTCAAATCCATTTCTGGTGAGAAAGCCATTTTTTAGGGCTGCTTAGGTTTTTTTTTAAATTAAAAAATAATCTTATCAATAATGCATATATATAATTGCAAAAATAAAAAATTGTTTTCCTGATGTTGATACTCTCACCCCGCCTCTTTCAGATATTGATGATTGGTATAAATGGATATTAAGACATGGAGGCACTGGAGCGTGTCCAGAGAAGGGCAACGAAGCTGGTGAGGGGCCTGGAGTACAAGTCTTCTGAGGAGCGGCTGAGGGAACTGGGGTTGTTTAGTGTTATGGGTTTGTGTGGCGCAGTTTTCCTTGGTGGCAGGGGAGGGGGGCTGCAGAGGCGGCCCCTTTAAGAAGTTGCTGGAAGAAGTCGCCGCCCCAAAATGTTGGACCCGCGCGCCAAAA
>VYZV01027130.1:2567-22329 GCA_013401275.1 Pandion haliaetus | reverse complement strand
AAAAAAAAATCGGTCTGCGGCAATAAGTGTTCTGCCTTTCTCCATACTGCATCCAAATTCTGTACTCCAAGGTTAGGTGTGATTTTGATTGCTTCATTTTTTATTCATCACTTCAACTGGAAATCTGGGCTCATCAAATTATGGTGGAGTACAGCACTATACTTCAAGAAATACGTGGTGCAGCTAATCAGAATATGCTGCTGACACAAAATTTGAAGTTAGGCAGGAGATAACATGATAGGCAGGCTATTATTTATTGGGTTAGAAATATTCTAAAGAGTAATTTTAAACAGTTGCTGATATTTTTAGTACAGGGAAATTTTGTAATCATTTGTTCTGAATCAGTGATTAGAAAAATCAAGTCCTTTTATTACTTCTAGTGAATCATGCATTTAGGGGGAGAGTATGCTAGATGGTATCTTGATTTTCCTTTCAAGCCTTGTTGTTTGCAATTCCAGTTACTGTAAAACAGATTGTTATAATTTTTATTATTTACTTTAATAAGTTCCTTTTTTTAGTTATTAGATTGTTTTCTTTCATCTTATTTATCCAAGACTGCTAAATAGATTAGTAACAATGTATAATACAATGCAACTGTTTGCATTACATGAAGGAATATATAAGAAATACATTTATAAAAAAATAAGCTTACATTGGAACGGAGGGATAAATGACTGATGTAACATGCAATGGCTAGTTGCTGAAACTAACTTCACAGACTGAACTGTTTGAGGGTACAGAAAGGTAAGTAGAGTAATTTTCATGATGGAGAAGCAGGACTCTTAATTAATATGAAACAATGATGGCCTTATGGTCAACGCATGATTTTAAGAATAGACTGTACATCTGCGTCCTACCTCAACCACAGACAAGCTCCCTGACCTTTTATCTGTGTTCCTGGTGTTACCTCTGATTCCTGCAGCTGTAGCCTTTGAAAGCCCTGATTAGGAAAAGCGAAATGAATAAGAAGCTGTGTCTTGCATTGGGATTTTTATGAAACAGCAGGGAATTCTACTTTTTCAGGGTGTCAGAGAAACAGTTCCAGGCACGGGTTTGTTTTCTGTGCGTTTGTAAATAGTCTTTTTGCAGTTCTGGTACTTGTACTATTTTGCTTGATCGCTTGGGAAATCTTCATCTGAACTGACGCATAAATGGCTTGCTGTGGGAGAGTAACAGTCAAAATTAACAGACTGCTTTTGCTCTCTTGTTAAGGAGCTAAGCTTGCTAATAAAGGCTTTGGAGGATTCCAATTAATAAGAAATTATCTCTAGTGTTACTTTAATGGGTTTGCAATTCGGGGCATTGGTGCATGTTATTTTTTTGAAAGCAATACGAATTCTAAAATCAAAGGTAGCTAAAGAGCCAGAAAATGTACAGTCACTTCAGATGAAAGCAGGTTATGCTGAACTACTGAATTTTCCATGGCTACAGTGATAACCAGCAACACATGCAAGACCAGTTTTATTTTATTAAGGCTTAAGGAGAAAATAGCAACAACTGATTTGGAGGAGAATATGTGCATTTTTTAATGGTTAAGTGTTAATATGTTGGTTTTTTTGAAGTGAATAATACTTTAGAGATTAAATTGCATATTCACAGCTGCTGGCTTTCTCCTCTTTCTCGGTCTTCTCTCTTTGGCTTAATATACTGCTTTTGTGTGTTTCTTCAATTAATCTATGAAGAGTTTCCAGATAGGCTTGGAAGGAATTTTAGAGATCACTAGTAAAGTCCTCTTCACAAAGGTAGGATCCACAGCTGGATCTACTGTAATAAATATTTCTCTAACTGTGGATCTCTTGTGAAGGTGATTTCTCAGCTTCAGTGGGTCAGTATATTATATCAGTTCTTCACTACTGCTATTTAGAATTCTTTTCCTAATCTGTAACCTAAATCTTCACTCCTAATTCAGCTAATTTTTTATGCTGTTTCTGGGGACGTGAAGAAATGTCCATCACCATAATTCATAACAGCTTTTTATGTTCTGAAAGAAGTTGTCCTGTCTTCTCTTTTAAGACTTTAAATCTCTGGTCTTGACAGTCTTTCCTAGCACAAATTGCTTATCACTTCCCTGCTCTTGTTAACTTCCCTTCAGTTCTTCTCCAGCTTGTCTTTTGCAGTCCTCCCTATAGAGATTCACAGAGTTGGACACAACATTCTGGCTTAGGCTAAAACAATATCAGCAAATGATTTCTGATCTTTATTTACAAAAGAACCTTAGTTCTGTGTGAGATCTTATACAATGCACCTTCTGTTTATGCATCCTGGATGGGACTTCTAGTCTGCTATAAGCCTGTGTCTTTCTGTTATCTTCCTGTCTGCTTGTTATTCCCATTTTCATGTTCTGTGCGCTTAATTTCTTTCAAAAGCATACGTTGGTAGGGTTTTGTCCCCTCTTTTTGTGCTTACCCTTTGAGTTGCATCTGATTGTATTTTTTCAGATTTTTTTCCTTCATTTTGAGATAATTTTAAATGCAATAAAAAGCATGTGCTCAGAACTCTTGATTTGTTCTTAATAGTTAAGTTTCTTATTCCGTTGCTTTTTTATTCTGTTGCATTTGCGGTAGTGAAGATATTCTGTAGAACTGGAACGGGACAAACCCCCTGGGAGTTTCTTTTTGACACACTTTTCCAAGTCCTGATAATTACCAAACTCTTGATAATTACCTTTTGGACATTTTCTCCATGATTTCCTATACAGTATTTTTTTTTTTACTTTGTTAATGAGAATAGTGAGTCTTGTGTTTTATTCCTATGTTAAGATGCTTTGCTTTATTGATTACATCATATGTTCTGCCAGAAATCAGTTACATGACACTATTTTATTTTTTAGAAGAATACAAAAAACCTTAAACCCTGAATCTTACATGTTAATCTTACAGGTGTTTACAAATCGATTAATGTCTTGTTCTAACTCCTTCTCCCCAGGTTTGGAAAGCCTTCCCCCTTTTAATGATAGCGCTTCAATTTGCCCTTTTCAGTCCTGATGACCTCTTCTGTTCTCCTGAGTTCTCAAAGAAAATTGATCAAGACAGTCTCCTTAAATATTTTAGAGTGGATTACAGTTGATCTTGCTGTCCTCAGCACATTTCTTCATGTATAGTAATTTTCTGTAGGGTCTTTTTTTTTTCATTCTTATCCCTTGTAAGTAGGTCCAGATATGTAACATTAAAAAAAAAAGTTGAGGAAAGCATGAAAAACTTATGCCTTCTGTGCATTCTTTGCATTTCCTAACTCTTAATGGACTTTTGTTTTAATCATTCTTATATAATCTTCTATTATTTCCTCTTGTGCCTTGTAAACTACAACTCATTACACACCTTTGCCTTTCTGATCTTTATTTTCATGCTTTTGCTGTTCCATAGTGTTGTTCCTTAAAGTTCTTGTTGCATCTTGAACAATTTTGTGATTATTCTTTTGTTAATATTTAAGGATGAAGCTATTTTTGGCCTGCTATCATCCTATCATTGCAATGGAACAGTTTGACACTGTGCCTTTCAAATAGCAAGGTAAATTGTATAAAACCATTAAAACAGCGTGTAGGATGTAGCACATGAGATGATGGTCCTTGAGGAGTATTGCTTGTACAGTGAAGAAAAATTTGCATTTATTCAGTAGTAGGCAACATTAATCTCAGTCATTTAAATGATTTCAGTATTTGTTTACCTTCATATACAGAAATCAGATTGTAAGTAAAATCTGTTGTTAAGTATTTACGTACTTATTTGTGGACAGAAGCTGCTTTTAGGTTTCTAAAGTGTACATACTCAATAATGTTAAAACTTAAATCTGTTAATTAATTAAGAACTATTAAAGAACTTCTAGAATAGCAAGGCCTCCCAACAGTAAATGTTGGCTGCATCATCATGCCCTGAATTATTCCTTCTCAAACTTATTATGCTTAAGTATGAGAAAAATGATTTGCAAGATACCGTAACGATCACTGAGTAGGATAAGGTTGGGAAAATGGTTTATTTGCCTTGCACATGACCTTTAAGTTGCTTTTCGTACTGTATGCTCTTACTGAGCTGTTCACCTTGTATCCAAAGGTAGCTTCTATAATATGGAGAGAAGTAATTACTCAGGAAAGACTGGAATTGTTTAAGGGTCCATTTGGCATATGGAAGAATATAGTGGGGGTTTAATCCTGTTGGAGGGTTATTATTATTAGATGGTCAGTTCCTGTGTGCATAGATTTAGGAAGTTCTGCCTTAAAAAGCATGTAGGTCAAGTTAGAAAAATATAATCTGAAGTTACAGACTTTCCTATCCTTACTTTCCACTGCAGCATATTTTATTAAATTTTATTTGAGGATTTGAAAGGGGAAAGGAATAGTGCTTTGATTTTCTCATATATCATGGCTTAGTGAAGTTTTCATAGAAATACATGGGTTTGGGTTGGAAGGGACCTTGGAGATCATTCTAGTCCAACCCCTCTGCCATGGGCAGGGAGATCTTTCACTAGATCAGGCTTCTTACGTTTTCCAGTTACTGCAGGATTATGAATTGTTTCCTGAAGCAACTGATACCTCTTCTGTTCAGTCATCTTACTTTTTGGGTTGAGTTTTACTTTTTTCTCATCATGGAAGTGAAGAATAAATCGAAGTAGCCAAAGCTGTTGTGACACCCTGTGGAGTTCACATGTACATATCAATATTAGACAGGTTCAGATAGCTATTTTAATTTCAGAAATTTGTATCAGCACAACATGGTTTAATTTGGTGAGGGCTTCAGTGGGACTGCC
The DNA here is from genome assembly GCA_013401275.1 of Pandion haliaetus. Classification (NCBI taxonomy): domain Eukaryota; kingdom Metazoa; phylum Chordata; class Aves; order Accipitriformes; family Pandionidae; genus Pandion; species Pandion haliaetus. The sequence continues at coordinate 17,589 of VYZV01027130.1, read as the reverse complement.
TGGAATTAATATTGAGCTCATTATTTAGAAGCTACCATTATTTTTCCCTATTACTGCCCCTTTTGTCAGAGAAGAACATAAACATTAAGTTCCCATATTTCCTGAACTTTTCTTCAGTTCATTCAGATCTCTAACAGTGCAGGCTGCTTGCTGGAAAAGCCAGGCTCTGTGTTGGCCCTAGAGGTGCTGGCTGCTGCCTGAGTGGCCAGGAATTCTTTTCCTGGTGTAGGAGGGTGTTGCAAAAATACCAAGTTTGGACTTTTTCTCTTGGAAGACAATCTGTGGAGAACATTTAGCATGTTTGCCATGAGCAAAAGGCTTTTGATGGGGGTAGAGCTGTCTCTGCCAGCAGTGCATTTGTTTGGAAGCTGCTATTTTTGGCCTGTTAGCTTCTGAGCCTTTTGTAATAGCAGAAAGAGGAAGCGAACAGTGAAATCACTTTAATAACATATTTCCTGGTTGAAGTGACTTATCTGTGAGGCCTAGACAGAGGAGATGTCATTTCCTGGATTACTTCTCTTCAGTTCGAACGGTCTGTTTTACTGTGTAATCTTTTGACCCAGCTTCTTAATTGTAGTGTAATTTTCATGTTAAGTAACGTACACTAGATCTTTTAATGAAAATGTAAAGCTTTAAGGAAACAGCTTTTGACAAAACACTAATGTGCAAGACAAGTCTTTCATAAACTACAAGTTGATACAAACTTGAAATCCCTTACCTTAAAATTATGTTCAAGAGCTTAAAATCTTGTCTTTAAGAGTATGCTAATAAGGTTTGTTCACAAGGATAAAAAAATTTACACTCTTTCTATTTCTTGTGATGCTGATACTACTCACCTCTCTTTGACACCAGCTGTAGCTGACCATCCTCAAGAGTTAGGACACTTCCAAATAGTTAAGAATAGGCAGTTGCGCTCTTCTCAAATTTCTGTTCGTTAATAGCTACTTGGGAAAATTGCTACCAGAAGTCCATGAAGAGGAGGCAGAAAGAGCTAATAAAAAAATTAGCTGCAAATATGGTTCTCAGTTTTTATAGCCCACAAAAAGGCTGTGGAATCAGAATGACATAGGGGAAAAAACAGTGACATCTGAAATGATAATATATAACCACTATATAAATTGGAAGTTATGGTTGGTTTGGACCTTGTAATCCAGCTTTACTAAAATGCCTGTTGGGGGTGATAACTTTATTCTTTTCCCTGACTTTGTGCGTGCGATATAAGTAGAGCACACTATAAATGTTTTACTTGGTCAACCTATAAAATACCTTTGCATGAAAAGCATTAAATTATNCCGCAAAAATATGAAGAAGCAAAAATATGCCTCATTGATTTGTGTTAGCACAGAGTGCTTTTATGTTTCCCTTAGAATGTCTACGCAGTTGTTAGTGATCATTAAAATGTTTCAATAGCAGTACAAATAATGTGTTGTGAAGAGAGAAGTAGAGTAAGAAGGTGTTCAGAGCTCCAGAAAACTAGTTTTTATGTTTGAATGTGCAGTAGAAATGAGAACTGTAATTCATCAGGAAGAATATGTTCAGGACCAATGATGATACTCTAATTCCATTAAGAGATTCTAAAGAGTAATTCTTACTTTGATACTGTAAATTGATACTGTAAACTACAGTCATATATTAATGCAGATATATTGCAAATATATTAATGAAAGTGTAGCTTCAAGTTGTGTTTGGTGTTGGAGTTAGGTGTTGTGTATAGACTACCAGCTAATTGGCATTGCGACTTCATTGTGCTAGGTAAAATCATGAAAGATGTCCCAGCTATTCTCCATCAGGGCATTCAGTATGTTCCTTTTCTACATGGTGCAAGGTGAATATCCGTATTTCTGCTGACACACTCTGCTACAGAATGACATATCCTTTTTTCAAGGCAGTGTTTGCTAAATAAAGCGTTTGGTGTTACAGATTCTCTTACGTTATTTTACAGGAAGTCACCTCAAGTCAGTACTTTCCATTGGATTTGTCCAGGTTATTGGTCAGTTCCTGTGCAATTCATGCAGTGACTAATCCATAAGTATTTAACAACTTTGTTACTTTGGTTTGGGTTTACTGTAACTTTTGTAAAAATGTCATTGAATTTAAGAATAGGTACTAAGTCTTCCGTCCCTCTGAAAGATGAGTACAATGTCCTAGTGCATCCCTCCTTTGTCCTTACTGGGTCTTGCAGGAACAGTTATGGTTCAGCTGAAATAATGCCTATAAATATTGTTCTTAAAGTAACTAAGATTGATAGTGTGTCTTCTTTATTGACTTCTCTTTTTGCTTATTAACACTGTTTTATGTTTCTTTTTGTAAGGAAGTTCTAAAATGTGATGTATAAGACCCTCACACAGTTCATGTTACATAGATTCAAGAGTAAAATTCCACCTTTTCTCTGTGCAGCAGTGGAAATATTGTAAATGTTACATCACAGAATGGTTGAGATTGGCAAGGACCTCTTGAGATCATCTAGTCCAACACCCTTGCTGAATGCAGGGTCAGATAGGTTACCCAGGATTACATCCAGTCAGGTTTTGAATATCTCCACTGATGTAGATTCCACAACCTCTCTGGGCAACCTGTTCCAGTGCTTGACCACTCTCTCAGGAAAAAAGTGTTGTGTTCAGATAGAATTTTGTGTGTTCTACCTTGTGCCCATTGTCTCTTGTCCTGTCAGTGAGCACTACCTTTTCTTCATTCCCTCCCATCAGGTTCTTACGTACATTGATGAGATCCCTTGCCCTGAGACTTCTCTTCTCCAGGCTGAAGAGTCCCAGCTCTCTGAGCCTTTCCTCTTAGGAGGAATGCTCTAATGCCTTAATCTTCATGGCCCTTTGCTGGACTTGCTCCAGTAAGTCCCTGCCTTTCTTGGTTTGGAGAGCCCAGGAGTGGACATTGCACTCCAGGTGTGGCCTCACCAGGGCTGAGTAGAGAGGAAGGATCACCTCCCTTTACCTGCTGGCAACACTTCTCCTAATGCAGCCGAGGATGTTATTGGCCTTTTTTTCCTGCAAGGTTGCATTGCTGGGTCGTGGTCAGCTGCTTGTCCATCCACCAGAACCCTCAGGTCTTTCTTTGCAAAGCTGCTTTCTAGCTTGTCAGGCCCTAGTCTGTACCTGGTGGCTGGGGTTATTCCTCCCCAGATGCAGGACTTGGCATTTCCCCTTGTTGAACCTCGTGATATTCTTCTCTGTCCAGTTCTCCAGCCTGTTGAGGTCCCTTTGAATGGCAGCACAATCCTCTGGTGTGTCAGCCACCCCCCCAGTTTTATATTGTCTGCAGGGTGCAGCAGGGGTAGTGAAAGTAAAGAAGATGTTAAAAGAGTACTGGCCCCAGCGTTGAGTGCTGGGGTGCACTACTAGTGACTGGTCTCCAGCTGGACTTTGTGCCACTGATCACAATCTTCTGGGCCTAGTCTTTCAGTTTTTAATCCACTTCATTTGTCTAACTTGTACTTTGTCAGCTTGTCTATGACACTTCCCAAGACACTTTCATTTGTTAGGAAGTAAAAAAAATAAAAATAAATTGCAATCAAATATCTTAATTTTGAAAATGTGCTTAATCATTAAAGGTTTTTGTGGTGAAAAGTGACATCTCTGCAGATGAGGTCGTCTTGTTTGTGCATGTATGTGTATTTAGGACAGTCTGGCATTCAAAATGTATTTAATAATCTTGGTCCTTGCCTTTAATTCTATCGAGGCAGGCATATTATTAGAACGAGTATAATAATTTTAGTGATATTTGCAACAAATGATCCCTTCCCAGATATGTTAAGAAAAAACCTGTAAAATCAGCAGGTTGCTAGCTATAGCCTCAGTTATTAAGAAGACTGAAAAGCTGTCGAGTTCTATGGCTGCCTATTCATAAATGTGATGTGGTCTCTGACTTAAATCTCTGTGATGCCCTGTCAAGGCTCAAAAACCTGAAGAAACAGTCTCAGGATTTTGTTCTCAGAGCAGTGAACAAAGCTGCCAGTTCAGACAGAACACTGGAAATGCTGAGTATGAATTGGAGTCTCTGGCTCTGCTTAGTATCTGAAACTAATTTTTATTTTTATTTGTCCCTGTGTAACTGGAAAGGGCTTTGTCTTTTTAAGAGTAATTTGTTAAGTTTTTGTAGGTTGCTGAAAGGTGGAATTGAGTTAAGTCTTGTAACAGGTGTTTTAAAATACTACTTTTAGTTTAGATTTTGGTGATCTCATACCTTGCCATTTTAAGACATCTCAGTTGTTTTCTGTGGAGGCATCAATAATTGGTAGCAGAATGGGGTGTAGAGTTCTGGCTTGTCTTCTGTTGAGTCACTTAGAAAAAGTAATCTAGTCTTGGGAGCTTGAATTATGTGGTGAATTGTCTTAAGTTTAGGTCATGCCTTGTTTCCAGGAAGAAAAATGTGCAGTTGGTTTTTGAATATCCAGAACAAGAAGGTAGAGAGACTGTGATCAAAGCAATAATATGGATAATACAAACATAAAGTTTTTGAATAGGCAGGAAGAGTGTAACGGAAATAAGAAAAACAGATTCACTGAGCTGAGTATCTTAAACCAGTGTTTAACGAGTAAGATTACTTACTGGTTAAGATTAAAACTTAACTACTCCAGTTTGAGTCCCAGTGCCACTAATCAGTGGTAATGTATCTGTACTGTTTATAGACCAACTTGGAGCCAGTGAGTGTGTGTTAGCTCCTGTCCTGGTTTATAAACATACTTGAGAGCTTGTTTGTTTTGCCTACTAGGAATGTAATGCATGCTTGGAATATTACATAATCAGTCTCAGTGTAGTAGCTTTAAGAAAGTTGTTAATTAAGATTTTAGAACTCAATTAACTTATTTTTATTTTTTTTCAGGATGGCTTGAATTCTTTGGTCCTTGATCTGGATTATCCAGCGCTAAGGAAGAACAAGAACATCGATAATTTCTTAAATAGATGTAAGTTGCAAGTGGCCCTTAAACAATGACATTGTGATCTCAGTCACAGGAAGCTGCGTGGTCAGAAATGCACTGCTGATTTTCATTTTACTAATTTTTATAACTCTGAGCTTCTGTATTCAGCAGGCTTTGGAAGACCATTTATTACAGAGAAGTATCATTTTGGGGATTCACTGTGTTGCTGAAAATGTGTTGGAAAATACCAGCTGTAGATTGTAATTTTTCCAACAGTTGGAAGAATCTTTTTATGTTATTTTTTTATTTTAAGTATGTGCAGCGACATAATTTGCAAAGCATATTGCAGTTATTATTCTTTAGGAATTAATTACTTAAAATGTCAACATTGTATATACAGTCTTACTTAATCTACAGAGAAGCCTTCTGTTGATTTTTAAAACTAAATTATTTTACCTTAAAATCTGTTGGTACATTTTTGAACCTTTATATAAATGTTTGTGATTCTCCCCAAATTAATTGCAGACAGGATCTTGGAGCTTGAGTGTATCAAAATGGAAGATGGTTACATCGGAGTAGCTGTATTTTGTCTTTTTAAAGTGTTTTCAGTCCATGTATATAAACAAGTTGTTTTTTTTCTTGTAAAAATAGTAGATTTTAAATGTAAGTTGCAGGGAGTAAGCCTTCTTGGAACAACTATGCTTTATAGTGAGCTTATTTTGAGATATATGTATATATTTTTAAACCTTTTCTATTGCATATGTCAAGGTTACTGCAGGTGCAGTCTTATCAGCAGCTCCTCTTGATTCTTTATGGGTAAGAGCTATGCATGTCTGCCCTCCATTGCTCTGGTACTCTTTTGAATATCCACTCGTGCTCCTCAGTTAAATGGTCGCTGGTGTAGTAATTTGTAGTGAGTTCTTATGTTTGGAATTCAGTGCTTCTCCATGAGGTTTAGCAGAGCCCCATAGCTGGACATACAGCTTCACAGTTGCCAGTAAAGTCTCATTTGGAGAAGTCACTGAAAGCAGAATAAATAAGAAACAGCAGATTATGAAGGAGAGACTACCTTGGGATTTCTCTCAGTTTGAGTTCAAAGGAATTCAAGCAGATATTTACGACAGAAAGCATCAGGAACAGCATTTTAAGTAATTTTGTTACCTGAACTGTGCATTGTATGTGTGGTGTGAGGGGAAAGTCCTATCTACAGCAAATATGAAAATGACATAAATGACAGTATCAGTAACTTTTTTGAGCTGTTCAGATTCACCTTTACATTACAATACTGTTTTTGCAGTAGGACAAAATTAGAAACCTTTTTCTAATCAGAAGATGAGAACCTTCTGGCTATTAAAAATAGCAACCATGGGAAAAAAATTTAACCTTGGAAACAGGTTTTTTGTTTTGTTTTGTTCTTTCTGCAGCCTCTGAATATTCTTGTCTGTCTGCCTTTTTCTGAAGGCTGTTGCTCCTTCTCCTATTCTAGGTTCTCTCCCATTGTTGTAGTAAATATTATTAAGCATCTGATGTGGCCCGCAGGCTACCAGCAATGGCAGAAACTCAAAAATATACTTTTGTTCGCAATTTTATTACTGCCTTTTTTTAAAAACCAGCTGACAGTGTACAGTTGAAATAGCCAGATGCTAGTTAAAGAAAATTCTGAGATGTGCTACAAAAAAATTCACAGTAGTTTTCAGGGGTGCACTTCATCCTTACCTGTTGAACTTTAAAAAAAGCATGTAAGAGCTGACTGTTTTGGCTTACATGTTGTGAGGCCATGCATCTCTTAAGAATCACCCATGTAGCTTCTGTTCTGTTTCTGTACTGCCTGGGAGAGAATGAAAAATAGTGCTGCGTATCTTCTGTGATTAACACTTTAAAAAAAAAAAAAGTTTCTGAAATGAGAATTTTGTAAACATTTAAAGCTGGTAATACTTTGGCATTGGAACTGAAAGAATCAGTCCTGCCACAGCGATTTATTTCAAAGTTCCTTCCAACACAGGTGTTTGTGTGGTTTGTTATGAACCAGATTGGGGAACTGAGCAGAATTAATGCAAAGAGTGGGGTGGTTGATTAGTTTCTTTCTTTTTTGTTAAAACTAGCCAGGCAAAAGAAAAGCAAAGACCAGTTTCTGATTTTCATTTTGCTTCACTGATACTTGTGCCAACACAAAGGGAACTGCTTGGGTGCAGGAAAAAACAGGAGGACAACTGGTTTGTTACTGGCATTGCCATTTTATGCGATTTAAAGTTGCTGAACCCACAGCTCATGTCTTTTTGGAAACTGTTCTGAGGGTGGCAAGTGTCAGTGGAAAGGACGAGGGTACACGTGCTTGCTGAAGCCTCTCGCTACCTTGGACTTGGAAGAAGAGTTGGGAATTGTATTAATAATTTATGGCACAGTAAGTTGTTGCTTTCTTAGGTTAGGGATCAGCGAGTTCTTGTCTCTTCTGATTTTTCTCAGCATCTGAAGAGCTGTAGCAAATGCCTAGATGAGAATTATTGTCAAAAGGTTCTGACAGACTCTGATGAGTGGCCTGTGCTGAGGGCCTGGAGCCTGCATCCCTCAAGGCATCCAGAGGCAGATGCAGATTGCTGGTGGGGCTGTCTTGTGAGTTAGCACTCTAGAGTGCAAAGTGAAGCAGCTGGGGGAGAGCCGTTGCTTACAATTGTTTTAATCCCTATTACACAAAACTTAAAAATTGTGAAGAACGCTGCAATAATCATCACAGTTTCAGTCAATTTAATCACTTAATTCTTCCACAACAACACTGTGAGAAGGAAAAGTTTTCTTCTACCATATTTCCAGGGGTTTGAATACACCCTACTTCAGACCTACTGCAAGTCATTACTAATCAGGTTAATGTTTTATTAATAGCTTATTTTAATTTAAAAATTAAATAGTTTGCATCTCAGCTGAGAAGTTAATTGATATGCAGTTCAACTTGCAGTTTCAAGCTGAAACTCACATGTTTTAACTCATTTCACAAAGCTTCAATTTATTAATTGCCCATACTGCAGGAGTTTGGTATATCCTGTTTCTGTAAGTACTTTGCAGAAACAGCCTCTTCACATGTTTAATATGCAAGAAAGTTTATCATTGTCTGCTTTCCCTTACTATTCTGATTTCTTACCACTTTCTCTAAGGCATTGAACCAAAGTAGAACATGTATTTATTATAAGAGGAACATAAGTACCTCATATAATACAACCATTCCTTTTCAGTCTTCTGTATTGCTTTAATCAACTGTTAGGATTCTGGTTAAATTGCTGCTTTTTTGGAGTACTCACGGGACAGGAAAGCATGATGTAATATTTAATTCGCAAAACAATGAGAGGAATCTCATAGTCCTCCGAGAGCAAAAACTGGCTTGCTTATTTTAGAAAAGAAGCTTGAGCTTTCCATCATGGGCTTGGTGTAACAAATCTTTCCTGGTCTTTTCTTTTCCTCTTCTGTCATCTAGGCTATGACAACAGGTTGAGAAATTCTTCCAAGACACTTTTTCTGCCATCTGAGATTTGCCAAGTGTTGAATCATGTCTTAGTGGCTTCTGCCTTTTTTGGTGGTCTCCCATGCAGGTACTATATAGCCTGCTAGCTGCTTTAACTTTGGGAGAAGAAAGTTAAATAATTAAGCAACAGGTTTTAGCAACAGTTAAACATATTTAATTGTTTATAATCTTATCATCAGGAATAGAAGGGCATGAAGAATGGCTTTTGAGGAAGTCCAAACAGCAGCACAGGGAGTGGTGCCATCAATGGGCCTGGTACAATCTAGAAGCCTTGACTCCCTAAATGGATCAGTGGCTTCCTCCTACACATTACCCAGCATCACTCAAAAACTGGAAACCTCTATTGTTAAAATTATTTGCTGATGTTTTGAAGGTTGGCAAACTTCTAGAGAGTAATGGCAATGGACATATTTACAGTAGAAGGAACTTTTAGTACAGGCGTGTCACTTGTGTAGCAGCTTTGCTAACTGAATAAACTTGCTGGAAAGTTGCTTTTGCCATTTTTCTCTCCAATCTCCAAGCAGAAACTGCTTATTTGGATGATTTATAGGTTTAACTTCTTGCAAAAGTAACAGTTCTGGTTCCTTCCCTCACATTTTGTTACATTGCTTGAAGTTGCTGAATCATATGCCAGCCATGCAGTTACCAACAGAAACGCGTTACCTGGTATGGTGTTAATGCCTATCGTGACTGTAATTCTCTGTGCTCCATGCTTCCTGTCATTGCCACAGATGAAATGTCAGATGCCAAGAAGAATTTTAGAAATTTAGTGCACTATAGAACTTATGTTAAATTAAAGAGCTAATTGCCCCTCTGGTTTTCTCTTGGCTTCTTTAAGGCCACTCCTTGTCAGATCTTTGCAGTTGCCTTGGCAGATTGGGCTCCAGTTCCATTCTTAATGATGTTGTTCTGGTAAGAGTGGTGATGGAAAAGGTATCATATAAGCAACTTTTCCCAAGCATAGCATGAATTAGAGCCACAGTGTTTAAGACAGAATGTCTTAGGCGTATGAACAAGTTACATGTCAGTGTTACTAACCACTTTTCCATTTGGGTACTTGGTAGATACAAAGGAATTCAGTTCTGCCATCAGGCTTACTTCCATTAAGTCAGGGATGTTTCTTCTGCAAGTCAGAGGACTGCTGCTTTCTGTTTCCCTGTCTTCCACTCCTTTTGTCTATGCAAGACAAAATAGTTCTTGTGTCCCCCTTTCTTTTCTCTGGAGGGGGAAATGCTAGCTTGTCTGAAGTTATGCCTTCTAGTTTCTGATGCTTCTGCAAGGTCTCCAGCAGCTTCTTGTTCCTCACACACCGTGGACCAGATAATATGTATGCACCCCTAATTACTTCAGTCTTTCTGTTGTGCTTTTTTTTTTTTTTTTTTTTTTTTGGGGGGGGGTGGCGTGCAGGGGNTTCTGGCTAGACGTTTGCCTAAGGCAGCAACTTTTGACTTAATGTACTGCATAGCAGCTCATTGACTGACTGTGTCTGGTCTGTGGGGATAAAATTGCACTCCCTTGCATTTTTATTCCACATATGTACGCACCCCAGAACTGCCTGATACACGTTCTTTTTAACTTTTAAGAAAATAACCTGGATATGAACTGGTTTTTTAATTCCTTAATGAGTAGAAAAGCTTGGTTTTCTCCTCCTCCCCACCCCCCTTTACTCTTCTAGTCAGGCATTTATTCCATTTTCACAAGCACTTGTAACCTTCAGCCACATTCTTGCTGCCAGCTGTCAGTTACTGATCCAAACACTCTGCCCTTTCAGAAAGTGAAGCTTCATTGGTTTAAAGGTTATAGTGCTATTTTCAAGTAGTAAATCAAAAGCTGTCTTTAAACTCTTGCTCTCCAGCATTCCTGGTCCTTCCTATATTAAAGAAGAAAGCTGAGTCATGGGTGATGACATTCTCACATTTTAGGACTTTTACTCAAATGTCACAATATTTTTGTAAGATTCCATTATATTCTGGGTCTGGGGAGTCCATCTAATGTCTTCTTTTAAACCTAACATTTTTCTTCTGCTGGGCTTCATACTGTTGCAAATTCATGAGGCTGTAAGATACAATCTGTGGTATGTGTATGCACAGATACCACAAATGTACAAACTCATCTATGTGAAATTTTCTGAAAATTCAGTCCTTTACTAAAAGGATAGTGTTGGAAAGGTCTCCTGCACCTTGAATTAGGTCATGTTATGGGATACATGAACTAGATCATATGATACAGTGTGTTGCAATTATGACATTGCTTCAGGATTTCTCTGAGCTTGCCTTCTTGCAGCCCATTTTTTGTTTTAGGTTTGTTCCATGCTTTGATTATCTGTTCGATATCTGTTAAATTTTGTGACAAAATAGACAATCCATCTATATAACTGATACGGTCACAACATCTGCATTCCTAGATGATGATGATTACTTTTAATGAATATTATTAAATCTTAGTTAAAGGAGTTAGCAGGGGCGACCTCATTGCTCTGCAGCTTCCTGAGGAGGGGATGTGGAGAAGGGGGTGCTGAGCTCTTCTCCCTGGTATCCAGTGATAGGACACATGGGAGTGGTTCAAAGCTGTGCCAGGGCAGGCTTAGGCTGGACATCAGGAAACATTTCTTTACTGAGAGGGTGGTCAAACACCGGAACAGGCTTCCTAGAGAGATGGTTGATGCCCCAAGCCTGTCAGTGTTTGAGGCATTTGGACAATGCCCTTAACAACATGCTTTAACTTTTGGTCAGCCCTGAAGTTCTCAGGCAGTTGGACTAGATGGTCATGGTAGGTCCCTTCTAACTGAAACAGTCTATTCTATTCATCTTTCAGTAGAGCAAGTAGGATTTCTCCATCCTCAGCATTTCACAGGGATGATAGAACTGGTAACTCTTCAGTTGGTATCTCATTTGCTTACTTCACATTTTGGGGTTTTCATTGCATAACTGCAGTGTGTAATGCATAAAGAGTTTCACTGGAGCTGCATTAACATTGTTCATAATTTCTGTGTTATATTTTGAACACAGAAGTATTCCTGTGAGTTTCTAACCAATAATGGAGCTATGTAAAACTATACCCTACTCTTTCAACATGTTGAAATCCCTGCATCTCATCTCACACATCTGAAGACACTTGAAACATCTCAGAAACATTTGAAAATAAATTCATGCGATTCCCATCCCTCATGAGGTGTAACACTGAGTTCAAACATGTAATTGCACATTCTCTCGAGTTGAAATTCGCTGATATTCCTTCTCAGCTGTTGCTTCCTGTGAATTTGTATTTGTCGTCCTTGTCTTGTGCCAGAGCTTCTGATCAGCCATTAAGTAAGCTTCCAAGCACAGTCTTCCCTTCTCAAATTGCAAAATTAGTTCACATCATGAATGAAATAATAAGCTTGGTGTGGGTGAAGCACTGTTGCTGTCCTATGCTTCCTGTCTAAGCTTTCATGATTCACTTGAGAGAATTCTGAGGCTGTTTTCTAAACTACTTTTCCTGTTCACACTCTGGATTACTTCACAGTCTTACTGGTCCACTGAACATAGCAGATTTGTCTGCTTTCAAGGTTTTAGTGCCTCTGTCCTTACAACTTCACTAGCAGACACTTTTCCCTCATTATTAACTTTTTTTTTTTCCTTCATATCTCTCCCCTTCCCCTTCAGACCTAATCTTTCCCTCAGAAGAAGAAATTTAATTGCATTTTTGTGTTCCACAGGTTAGGAAGGACATCTGGAGGGCAACTGGTCCAACTCTTTGCTCAAAGCCAAACCAGTTTTGATGTTAGATCTGGTTGTTCAGGTCCTTGTGCAGCTGAATTTTGAAAATTTCCAAGGACGGAGGTTTTGCAGCTCCACTGGACAGTCCGCTCCATTCCCAAATTCTGGGGGTTCTTTTCCTACTAAGTAGGATTTCTGATGTTCCAACTTGTCTGCTGCCTCTTGTTGTTTCGCTTTGTGCTTCTTAGAAGTAAAACCTCCTTTCAGCTTCTGTTGAGGCCAACCATTTAGACTTCCCTAGCTGAACAATTCCAGTTCTCCCAGCTTCTCTCTGAGCATCATATTGTCCTACCCTCTAACCATCTTGGTGGCCTTCCATTAAGTTGAGGAATGTTTTGATATTTATCTTGCACTGAGGAGCCCAAAGCTAGACATGGCATTCCAGATGTAGTCTCAGAAGTGACAAACAGAAGGGAGAAAATCACTTCCCTCAACCTACTGGCTATGCATTTACTGACGCAGCCTTGTATGCAGTCAGTGCAAAGGCTTGCTGCTTGTTCCACTTTATTCATCTTGTTGTCCACCAGGGCTCTCAGGTCCTCTTTTTCAAGGTGCCTTCTAGCTAGTCAGTGCTATCATGTACTATCATGTGGTGTCATTCCATCCCAGCTGCAGGACTCTGCATTTGCCTGTGTTGAACTTTGTGAGGTTCCTGTCAGCTCATTTACCCATCCTGTCTGGGTCCCTCCTGGGAGCAGTCCGGCCCTCCAGTGTATGAACTGTGAACTTTGAACCACTGACCATGACTCCAGCAAGTTTTCCACCACCTTGTAATTTCTCTGCCCAATCCCTGTCAGCCTGGTCTGGCTACAAAGATACTTTGAGATGCAGTGTTGAAAGTCATGCTACAGTCAAGGACAAGGCTCTCCCCTTGTCCACCAAGACAGACATCTTGTCACGGAAGGCAATCAGGTTAATCAAACACAGTTTGTTCTTTTCAGATCCATTCTGGCTGTTCCCATCCTTTCTTGTCCATCACATGCTTGGAGGTGGATTCTAGAAGGATGCACTGCATGAACGTTGTGGGCAGTGAGTTTAGGCTGCTGTTCATGCCTGTAGCTTTCTGGATCCTCCTTGTTGCCCTTCTAAAACATGGCATGACATTTGCCCTTTACCAGTAATCAGGAGCCCCTCCAAGATGCCGTGGCCTTTCAAAGGTGATAGAGAACAGCCTGGTAATGGTGTTGACTGGCTCCTTTAGCATACTCACGTGCACCCTGGGTCATCTCATGGCCCCGTGTATGTCAAGTTTGCTTTATTGGTCCTTAACTCTGACTTCCTCTACTGCGATACTTCACTGTCCCACACTCTGCTATTGGCTTCGGGGAGCTGGGAGGCCTGTGAGCAGAGCTTGCCAGTGAAGTCTGAGGCAAAAAAGTCATCGAGTACCCTGATCTTCTCCACGTCCTTTGGCAGTAGATCCCCTACACCTTGAGAGCAGCAGGCCCACATACGCCTCATTCTTTCTTTTATTGCCAGTGTATTTATAAAGGCTCTTGTTGCCTTCATAATCCTGGCTAGTTTCAATTCCAGCTGAGCTTGGCTTTCCCAGTTTGATCCTTAGGATGCTCAGGAGATTCCTGCTGGGTAGCCCATCCCTACTTCCATGTTCCAAACCTTCACTTTTTGTGCTTGAGTTGAGGCAGAGGTTGCCTGTTCAGCCAAATTGACTCTCTGCCATGCCTGCTTGATTTCTAGCTAACTAGAACAGACTGTTCTTGTGCTATGAAAACCAACCCACTCTTCTGCCCTCCACAGCAGCTTCCCACAGGATCCTGCTTGTGAGTTCTCTGAACAAGATGTAGTCTGTTCTCCTGAAGTCCAAGGTCTGCTATTTTCCTTCCTCGGTTCTCTCAGGGTCTTAAATTCTACTATCTCATGGTTGCTTCAGCCAAGGCCGCCACAGACTTTGTCATCCCTGGCCAGTTCTTTTGTGTTTGTGAGTAATAGATCAGACTGCCTCCCTGATTGGGCTTGTTGCTCACTTGGGTCAAAAGAAATTTTCTTGATGGTCAGGCATCTCCTGGATTGCTTGTAGCCTGCCAGGTTGCTCTTCATGAATATGTAGGCATGGCTGAACTATTTATTAGATGTTTGTTACCATAAACTCCCCATTGACAATGTCATCTTTACTGTTGTACTGAATTAACTGTATCTCTGATTTCCCCCCCCCCCCGTATTCAGATCTGAGATCCCCTTTAATGCCTTTCCTGGGATCAAATTGCACAGTTTTTGACCCTAAACAGGAGCCTCACAATATACCTCTACTCCTCTCTGAACATAAGCATCCACAGCTTTTCATACAGTTTCATGCTCTTCCCTGGTAGAGGTCTTGCTGCAGCTAACCTGTTTTGCTTTTTGTTCTTCCTCTAAGCATGTGTGGGGGCAGTGTCAAACCTTGTCACACTTAAGAAAGATTACCTCCAGTATTACGGATTGGTTCATTGCTCCCATTATCTTTTGTCCTTGTAATAAGAATAGATTTTTAAAATGGATTTAGCCAGGGATGCATTCACTAGCATGCTACATTTAGAAAATTAAAAGTCTAGGACCCTGCAAGTTTTTAGAATTTGTCAGTTTTGTTGGTTTCCCTTACAGATCCCCACAACTGCCAACAAGAAAAATACTGAAAGACAGAGCTTATCTGCAGAATATTGCACCAGAGAATACTTGAACAGAGCATTGTAGACCTAATTTTAAAAAGTGTAGAACTACACATGCAGTGAACACTAAAAAGCACTTTGAGATGGCCAGCAATTACATAGACATATGTAAACTTGAATTAGTATTTCATATGGAATGAATAAGTGGATCTGAAGTTGTATATCCTTGCGTAATCTGAAGTTGTACACAAAGGTTACAGAGTTATATTCCTTGCTG
>VYZV01027129.1:82882-113782 GCA_013401275.1 Pandion haliaetus | reverse complement strand
GCCTGAAAACTTTTCAGAAAGGATATTTTTAAGGGTGTATTCAACACTTGGCATTCAGGTTGTCTAGCCTTTTTTTTCCTGGAAGACACTATGGATCACTGGAGAGCTATTAAGCTTATGACATCAAAGGTGCCATGGAAACAAAACCTGATTAAGAGTGATTTTGGTTAGTCTGTTTTAAGCTTTTTTTTTTTTTTTAATGCTAACTCAAATGTTTGAATGAACATCTGGACCAAAAAAAAACCCGAAAAGGGTTTCCTCCTCTTGATATAGATTCAGTTCTATTTGTCTTCCTTGTAAAAGGCTGCAAGCTCCATCCCTCTACAGCTTACAAGGAACGCTTCCAGAAACTAGATGACATCAAGCTTCCCCAGTATTTCTCAAATAAGGGAGAACAAGCACAGAAAACAGTACTATTGCTGTGGCCCAAAACTGGCACTTTTTTTTCTGATTTGACTGGGAGGCAAGCCAGTTTTGTTCTCTCTGACTCCCTAGAAGGGATGGGCTAAATTAGCTTTAGGAGATTCCCCGTTCATCACTCCCTGACATGAAACCCAAGTCCTCTTCCTTACATGGAGTCTCAGGCCAAGACAAATAGCCTGAATGCCTACTCCACTGAAAACAGTGGGTGCTCTGCAAGTACTTCCAGAGACATATAGGTTTAACTTGTAATGAAGTCTTCTTTTGCCTTCATATACCTTTTTATTTCCTAAACATTTCTTCTAATATTTTTATGCTTTGGGCATACTCAATTGGAAGAGTTGTTATTATTTTTGGTCTGAAAACCAGCATCATGCTTAAATGATACCTGATTGTGCCTGGGTACTTAACAGCCATTCTTACTTCCTCATGCCTTAGTTTCACCCATTCTCTGGCTTTGCCCGAACCTTTCTTACGGAGTCATTACAATCACATTTCTTCTCAAGCCAGAGATCTGTTTCCCACATACCTGAAACTGATTTTTCTCTGAGCCTCAGGTGGTTCATAGCTCCCTCTTTCCATTGTGAATATCCTTTCTTGTCCATTTTCTCTCCTTTCCTTTGGAATTTTCTATATTACCCTGATGCTATCCCTCATGTCCTTCCTTTTGAATAAAATGCTGAGTTGGCTGAATTCCAGTTTGTTGTTCAAATATTTACTCTAACCTTACACTCACCGAATGCACTGCCTTCACCCTTGTGCTCTCCTAGTGTTCTATAGCCTCTCAGTAATGCTCCTCCAAGTTGTTTAAATGGGTGGTTGAGTATTTTCTCTTTTGCATGCATTTCTGAATCGCGTGACGTGAGACACATGCATTGAAAGGACTCTGTTGCATGTTCCTGTTCTGTTAGAAAGAGACAACACTGTTCAGAGCCTTGCCTGAAGCACTGACCAGAGCCAGAAAACAGTAATGAAGATGCAGTCCCAGTTCAGGTTTCACCATCACTAAGGGTATAAGTCAGGAGTGGTCATGTTGAGGTGAGAAGAGTTATACCTGTACAAATTCTGTATTTGCCAGTATTCCACACTGTTTTCCTGCTGCAGACAGAAGGACTCACTCCACTGGCCAAGAACAGCTCTGGAAACCCTCTGTCAAAGAAAGAGCCACCAAAAATTTGGCCTGAAAAACATGTGCAATGTGAAGACAGAAAATTTCTCTTGTGAAAGTACCTTAAAGTGTTGTCCTATCCTACTGTTACAGTAGCTATATTTTAGCGACTTTGCTCTCAAATGTGTGAGAAAAGTTTGCTTCATTAGTTTTGTCGACTTGTCTACGTTCATCCCAGAGCTTTGCGCTTATCTACCGCTGCATCTCCTGTAGCATCTAACAAAGAGCAGACAGGTTTCTTTGGACTCCTAGTTACAACCAATTTTCTTCTCTCCCCTCTCAGCCAAAAACATTATGTTACTTTATTTTTTTTTTTTAATGATGAACAGAAGGTGTTTTGTGACTTCACCCCTGTTAGCAACCATAGGGCTAGCCTGGAGTGGACAGCTGACCCTGAAGATGTGGAAACAAGAGTGAGGTGATGGTGTTAACATGCGACTTGTTTCCTTCCCACACTGTTAGAAAGGCACTAGTCGGAGTGACATCTGAAGCATAACAGGTGAGGTACTGAGGACACAAGGACTATTCCTAGGTATGGCTCATATAGGGCCACCTGGTCCCTAACCTACTAGACAATAGGAGAAGTGTGTGAGCACAGCCACCAGCTTTACAGGAAACAGGTGTAAGTGCTTACAGGGAAAAGGCTCAAGTGTGTGCTGTTGACAGGAGTAAATGAGTGCTGGTGGTGGGAGCATTCATGGGTATAAGCAGATGGAGCAGTAGTCCACTAGGACTGCTCTTTTCAGCAGGAGATGAACCTTCAGGCTTTTAGCATAGCCACCAGCAGGTATGTTGAGTGTTTCCATGCTTCCTTATCTTTGTCAGTACTAGACTTTCTTTATTAAGCATTGGTTTAAGCAACAAGCCAAAACTGCAACTTTTCTTTCACTGCTGGAGCCTTTTACCTTGACTCCACTCTATTTTACCAACTCTACTTTATATCCTTGGGGGTTTTTTTCCTTTTAAAAACGCTTTAGTTTCCTCTGCATTTTTGTGTTCAGCTGTTGCTTGCGTGTGCTTCCCTCAGCTTAGCATTGCAAACCAGTCCTGGCTCTTTTGAAAGCTGTCACTTCTGAAATGGCAGCAGCAGCAGCAGCGTGAGCTGAGTGGTTGGACTAGCCTGTATGGAGGAAGGATGAGAGGATATTTTTCTCTCTAAATTTCATTCAAGCTAATCTTTCCTCTATCCATATTGATTATTCTAACAAAGTCTGACTGTCCTATCACTTTTACTGCTTTGTTTTTTGAGGTTTTAGCTGTTAAGTAGTGCTTTGACTGAAAGAGAACAAATAACTCCACCTTTTTCTGTGTCTAGTACCTTTTCACTGAAGACAAGGAGAAATTAAGGTGTTAAGGCTGTCTTCCATGTTCTGCTCCATTCACAGGTCTAAAGTACATATTGGTTATGACCCTAGTCTGCAGTACAGGATTGCAAAAGGAAGGAGGCAGAAAAAGGAAATCTCTGAAGCCTGTTGCTCTAGTCCCTGAAGAAAATTAATGTAGGCAAAGGTGCAAACTGGCTGAGGCAGTATATGCTAAATTGGTAGCTCTACTCTGAAGAATTTAGAGATGTGACGTCTGCAATGACAACTTCTGCTTGTGTGATTGTTTTTGTGACATCTCTTCACCTTTTGCCAAATGTACTTTTGTTATGGTCTTTACAATTCACGAGAAACAATGAAGTCATGCTGTTATATGTTCCTAAAAAATGTCTCCCTGAGACTGGGCTATCAAAGGATGAGAGCAGAAAAGGGAAGGAGAAGCAGCAGTTACAGAACTAAGCTCAGCTCCCAACCACAGCACAGGTAGTTTAAGTCAATAGCACTGCTTGAGGTTCAAGGACACAGGGGCTGTTTTTCTTGACTCCTCTGGTTCAGCTTTGATTAAGAAGGCTTCCTGTGATGTTAAAGACGTGTGGCCAACTCTTTCTTGTATAAACTGCTTGCGTAATCCACACGCAAAGCTTGTGTGAGGCTTTCTTGGGTAAAGCAGGAGTTGCTTTAAATGGCACTTAAACCCATCTGTTTCACTAGAAGGGCCTTTCCTTTATAGGGTACAAGATACATAAGTACATCTGTTTCCACTACCTTTAGCTAATTTGTTTCCCTGCCTTCCCTAAGAAGAAATGGAGAAGACCTCTGCTCTCTGGTGCCCTTATGCCCACATCTTCCTCCCTGCACAGGGCTATCTAAGTGCCAACAACCCATGAGGGTTTGGCCGGTTGCGCATAGTCCCAATGCTTGGTGTGCTCCAGATTGCTCCTGTGAAGCCAGGCGGGTTATGAGTGGCAGAAGGGCTTTGCGCTCATGTGCATCTCAAACACATGCACTGGGGCTCGCCTTAATTTTGACCACACGCACACAAATGCTCGGGTGAGCTGCGTGCCAGCAGAGCCCTTCCCACACTAGCCAGTACCGGAGGAGGAGCTCCTGCAGACATGCAGTGCAGCTGAGATATTTGGCTTCGTGATTTGTGGTGGGAGAAAGAGCCTCAGCACAGTCGCCTACTCATTCAGAGGCTCTAAAAACTGCCAGTTCTGATGCCCAAAAAGCATCTGCCCCCACACCCTCTGCTGCTGGTGTGACTCTTTATTTTCTGCTGGGGGGACAAACAGCCCACTCCAGGGNCGCAACAGTAATACAGCAAAAAATAGGGGGACTGGGTGGCTGTTCTGTCCAGGTCTTGGTCTGAGTTTCCAAGGATGCAGGCACAACTCCTCTTCCAGCCGCAGGCTTTCAGCTTGAAACCAAGCCTGGATGCACTCCTGAGCCAGTAACTCAAGCCTGGATTAACCCCACTTAACTAACACATTTAAACCAGGGGGGCCATTGCTGTAAATTCCCTATAGTCTCTAAGGAGTTATATAGGCTTGTCTCCAGGGCATTTAGTCCATCTTGGTTTGGATCACCCCTGGATGTCTGTCTTTGTTGACCAAAGGGAGCTGGAGGTAATTAAATAAAATTAACCAGGATCTTAATCTCCCTACATGATAAGGACACTAATATTTTCTTTGCCTGACCTGTCTCCCCAGGCTATGAGCTCTTTGGGCTGTTGCGGTGCCTCACTACATACTTGTGGGGGTCTAATATGACGCAGCCCCCAGCAAACCAGAGCATCTTGATGCTGTGGCAGCATAACTATGGCCGCTTACCCCAAACTTCCAGCGAAACTCCTCTAGGATCCACATTAATAAGCATAGCGGAGTTTTTGGCTTAAGGAAATGTAAAACAAACAAAGTAAATAGGAAAAAGTAATAAGAAAACCAGGTTAGTTTTCCTAGATAGGGGGAAGTGGACACCTTCCTGGGTTCCCAGACCTAGGGGACGTGAGGAAATGCAGCCTGGTCCCAGCCTGAGCTTGATGTTATGAGAGCAGAGATGCTGCTGACCATGTGGGCTCAGGGCTTGCTGCCATCCATGCATACCTATTCATTTGGGTTCATCTGACCACAGTCTTGTAAGGTGCCTCTGGCTCAGTCTGCTCTTCTTGTGTGTATGCCCCAAACAGGATAGGAAAAAAATACTTTTCTTTTTTTTTCATTGGGGTACAATAATTTTGCAGGAAGTGAGCAACGCTTCTACTGGCGCTGATGGCTATTTTTCTACCAGACTTCTGGCCTGAAATCCTTGCTAGCAAAAAATGTCTCATAGGTGCCTGGGATCCACCAGCCGCTCATCCCCAAGGGTGGGCTGTGCTGGCAGCATGGTGGGGTGCAGTGGGCTGGGGAGCCAGGCTGCGAAAGCACCAGAGCTGCGAGGGAGCTATCTGCCAGGGCTGAGCCCTTCTCTCAACCTCACAAAAGATGTGGCAATTTTTTTAGCTTTTTTCAGCCCTCTGAAAGCTGGAGGTGATTGACTTTTGCATGACTGTTCAAAGCTTCTCCTGAAGCCTGTTTCCCAAAGCCCCAGAGAAAGGGGCAGGGGTAAGAGGAACTAAAAGGGATATATATTTCTTTGGGGTTTCTTGACATAAATCATATTTTCTGAATGAAAACTGCTGTATGGTGACATTTATGGCATTGGCATTATGTGTCTGACATCCTACAGAGTAGCAATTCCCTTAGAAAAGGCTTGTGTGTCTGGAAAGCATTTCCTCCCCTTAAACTCTTTAATAGGCAGTGTTTGTTCAACACTTGGGCACACACATTGAATCCTTTACGTTGTCATTCACAGGGGAGCTCTCGGAGGCACCAAATAACTTTGAGTGGTGCCTCCTAAGCTCCTGGCACGACGAGTCTCATGTGCTTTCCCACTAAATGGAGAGATCAGCAAAGCCCAAGTGGCGCTGGCTCTTAGTCCCCGAACGAAGGGTGTTTTGTACTGGGGAAACCAAATCTTCCTGCATCCGTGAGTTTCAGAGGCTTGAAGAGGAAGCTGTGACTCTGAGCTGTCTCTCTCTTCCCAGCAGAAACTCCTTCTTGAACAGCACACCTCCTTTCATTGCATAATACTGGTAGACTAGTCTAGATGTGATTCCTCTCTGGCAGAACTTGTCTTAGCTCCTGATATACAGGGTGAAGGGATAACTGGAGACTCAGCTCTAATTAGAGAAGCCTTAGCTTTACTCCCTCTAAATAGACTTCAGGAGGAATCTGGCATTTTCAGGGCGGGGGAAAAAGAAATCTGAATTTCTAGAGGGCTGTCAAGCATAATTAGAACTTGGCATAAACTTGCAGGCATCAAATGGATGTGGAGACAGCTTGTGAGCAGTGTCCTGGGCCTGGCTGCTGTGAGGGCGAGGGCTGGGAGGAGCAGAGCAGCAGAAAGGTGCTCAACAGAAGTCTGCGTTTGCCAGCTCTTGGAAGTCCTGTTTGTGTTTATATGGGATATAGAAGCAGTGAAAATTTTAATGGTAGAGGTTTCTTGGTGAAAATTGCCACTCTAGCAAAAATCAAAATACCTGATTTTGCTGGTTTGGGCTGGGATAGAGTTAATTTTTTTGTTTTGGACTTGTGCTGAAAACAGTGTTGATAATACAGAGATGTTTTTGTTACTGCTGAGCAGTGCTTGCACAGAGCCGAGGCCTTTTCTGCTTCTCACCCCACTGGGGGGCAGGGGGGGGCACAAGCAGTTGGGAGGGGACACAGCTGGGACAGCTGACCCCAACTGACCAAGGGATATTCCAGACCATATGATGTCATGTTCAACATATAAAACTGGGGGAAGAAGGAAGGGAACATACAGAGTGATGGTGTTTGTCTTCCCAAGTCACCATTAGGTGTGATGGAGCCCTACTTTCCTGGAGATGGCTGAACACCGGCCTGCCGATGGGAAGTGGGGAAGGAATTCCTTGTTTTGCTTTGCTTGCGTGCGTGGCTTTTGCTTTATCTATTAAACTGTCTTTATCTCAGCCCACGAGTTTTCTCACTCTTACTCTTCCCATTCTCTCCCCCATCCCATCGGGGGGAGTGAGAAAGCGGCTGTGTGGTACTTAGTTGCCAGCTGGGCTTAAACCATGATACTGATAAATTCATATGGATTTTGCTGCCTGGGTCAGTTATGGTGGTGTGAACTACAGAAAGAAAATATCTCTAAATGTGTCATTCTGACAATTCAAATAAATGTGTCGGGTTTATTTTAAAATAAATGTATCATTGTTCTTTTATACTTTTTTAATAGTCACATCTTAGCCAGCTGAAGTTTTTATTATTGAGCTGAAATATGTACTATAGGTCCATTTGTAACTGATTATGTGGGGTTAACCTGATCTGCAACATGTATCTTGGGTTACTCCTTGGTAAAGAAAGAATTTGAGTCTCATGCACCACTTCAGCTGGTTGTGTATTTCTGTTGGTTTCTGATTAAGCAAATGTGTGAAATTCAAAACAGGAGTGCTGACAGCTATTGTACCGATTGGGGAATAGTGAAACACACGGGCTCTGAAAATACCAATATAATGTCTTTCTGCACTTGTTTAGGTGAAGGCTGCCAATTGACAGCCTGTGGCCCAGACACAGACTGTTCCTGAATGCTTTTCTGCTATTATATTGTAGTATAAGATTTTTTTTTTGTGCGTGTGTGTGTGTGTGTCCATTAAAGTAGACGATAAGTTGGGCATCCTGGCTAGCTTGGTTAGAAGTAAATCCAAACTTCTGTATACTGTTTGGTATGTAATGTGGCTTCTGTAAGTACTGGAATATGTCAATGTTTTCTGGCAAATGGTGTTTTCAAATGGAAGTTATTCTTGCAATTGCGGTAAAAAACTTCTTAACACAGAAGAAAATATAAAACAAATGATTAAAAAATACTGTGTATTAAGGTTGGGTTTTTTTAAAAAAGGAAAACCCAAGAAACTTGGAAAGAACAGAAATATAAAGTATTTAAAGGAGATTAAAGACGAGGTGTGCCACACCTCTCTGGTTCTGGGTGGTAAGACCTTGCTTCAGCCAGGAAGGCTGGTCACCTGCACCTCCAGGAGCAGTGGTCCCCATTGAGGGCAATCTGCTTGTTTGCCCCCACAAACACAGCATCTGTCCCACTCTCATGCTGCTTCCTACCTGCCAGCATTTCGGACCCTTTCTTAACTCTTTTTAAGAAAGACCCAAGAGGTCTAAATGGCTAATGTGTAAAAACTGCCACTGCGTGATCTCCTCTCCCAGGGAGAGAGTTGTCTCTCCCTGGCTTTGCCCTGACATACCTGGGCAGCAGGAGCGGTGGTAGTGGTTGCCTTTTTGTTGGTTGATGTCTTTTCTGGATGCTGATACTTCCCAGAAGTCCCGGAACGGATATTATCCAGTGTTTTGCAGAGGGTAAAAGCCCAAGAAGGTGACTGTATTTACTGACTGGTTATCCCTGATATGATGCATCTGGAGCTGTAAAGTGACTTCTTGATCCTGGCCCCTCTGAATGCTATTTTGGAAAAGATCCCTAAATTTTAGAGGTGCCCCAGCCTGAGTGCTCTGCCGGGTGGTTCCCTTGCCCTTTGCAGATGGCTGTGCATGTGGTTAGCAGCATGCTGTGTGACGAGCGTGCCAGTGAGAGTCAATAAGCTAAATAAATCCCTGTCGGGGTGAGTTTGCAGTGCCATAGGTCTTGGGACACAGCCTGCCCCACTGGGGTCAGATCCTGGGCAGGTTGTGCCAGGACTCCAAAGGGTGTCTGCAGCACCCAGCCCCTGCAAGGTGTTTCAGGGAGCGGCATGGCCGGGCAGGCACTCCCTCATCCCCTCGGCTGGGTGCAACCTGCTGCCTCTGCCTAGGATCCCTCTGCTCCCCCCGGGTTAGGGACACCCCTCCCAATGTACTCGCTAAGCCTGGGAAGAAACTCTAGCCTGTCACACTGGGGTGAGCTGAGCTTCCCCCATGAGAGGAGTAAAAGCCTTAAATATGGGATGTTCCAACATTCAATCTGCCTTAAGTACTGGGAAGATAATCAAACAAGGAATTGCGCTTTTTTTTTTTTTAAGTATAAAATATGCCTATGTCTAGAATTACTTTTTTAAGACCTTAAAAAGCAATGCTGTCAAATTTGCTTTTCTTGAGACAAACACTGCACTTTCCCACCTTGGAGTTACTACTCTTTGCTTTTACTACTGACGCTTAAACCTCCTTGTTCGTAAATTGTGCCCCTTTATTTTCTGGCATAGTCTTTCCCTTCCCCACTAGCCAGCTACCGCCTCTCCCCTTGCCTGCATATCAGCCGTGGTGGGTGCCCTTGTGCAGGGCACCCATGCTCAGCTCCTGCTCCTCCATTCTTCTGTCCTGCTCAAGGAGGTCACGGCTTCAAGACCCTGCTGTACACCGGATAGAGGAACCTTTGGGAAATTAGGTTTCACTGAATTAAAACACTATGTGAGCAAAACATCCTTTAACAAGGAGGACACTGAAAAATCTAAGATTTTTCTGATAAGTAAAAACCCTTTTAAAGTGTCTTAGGTATTAAAACTTGTATGGAACTTGAAGGGACTAAGTGTATTAGCTTCTCATCTGGTGCTAGATGGCTGAGGTGCACTGACATGGCTGAAACTAAACTGATTTCCTCCAGCTGAAGGTCTGGGTAGTTTCTGTGCAGCAGTGTAGTGGCCTCACCTAGAGCCCTGTGCAGAAAGGCATTGCTCTCCAGCAGAAGCGGGAAGGGGAGCCTGACCAATGTAGCTGCAGCAACAAGCAGCTCTTCTCTCCCGAAAGGCTGCCTCGTACCCTTAATTACAAGCAATTGGAGCTCATACTACAAAGTTGTTAGAAGCAAACTTTGTAAATGTGCATTGTCATGGAGACAGGATAGATCAGCTGAAGGAGCATATGGTTCTTTACTCCTTCGAGCTATCACTGGAAGGAGTAGACTGAAAAATATATTTAGTGTTTTCTTTTCAACAGATGACTAAAGATAAGGAAATAAAATTAGTTTGAGAAAATCCTCCTCCTTTTCTATGGGAAGTTGGCTGCTCTTCACTCTGCATTAGAAAAATATTACTGAGATATCTTCTTTATAGCTGATCATTGACAGACATTTTGGAAAGGTCATATCCGAGAGACTCTCTTCACAAATGTGCAAATTAAAACACAAGTATTTTTTTTTCTTTAAAATTATATCAATCTGCTGCTTTTAAGAGCAGGGTCTGTGTGTGATTTTCACAGATAGAAGACAATTCTCCCTTAAAAGAAGACTGTCTTGATCGTAGCTATATGCTCACATCCACTTTAAGACCACTTCATTGCCTCAGGGCTAAAGAGAGCCTGGCTCAAAAGTCCTTCAAGACCACAGACGAGCTAATGCTGGCATTGGTGAAACGTGTAGTTCCCTGCAGCCCTGTGGACTTGCCTCTTCACTGGCCTGGAAAAGCCCTTGGCTGGCCCTGTCGAGAATACCAGTTGCTTTAATAGTGGGGTTTGTAATGTGATGTATTAAAGCAGTGCTGGAAATAAGGGTGCCCTTTGTGTCACAGGGTTGGAAAGAGAGGCACTCGGCTAAAAAAAGACAGTGAAATTGTTGATGATATCACCATTTCTCAAGAAAAGCTTTGTTTTAGGGGAAAAATGACATTTTTGTTCAAGAAACAAACAAAAGCATCATGCAAAAATATTTGACCAGCTTTATGGACCCCATTCACTAGCAACTGGACCACTAGTTCATATGAGTTGGACCACGGATGTGAATAACTAATTATACTTCTTTAGTAGCCAGTCTTTAGACAAGAACAGCATTAGTAGAATTCCTTAAT
This sequence comes from Pandion haliaetus, assembly GCA_013401275.1. NCBI lineage: Eukaryota > Metazoa > Chordata > Aves > Accipitriformes > Pandionidae > Pandion > Pandion haliaetus. The sequence continues at coordinate 103,035 of VYZV01027129.1, read as the reverse complement.
TAACGGTTCAAGCAAACAGTGGATTGTTCTATGCCTTTATGATACTTGTGCTCAGAGAGGGTGGCCTGACTGACTGCAGTGTCCCAGCTGGAATTACTTGAGGGAGAATGTTCCCCTTGCCAGGCTGAACCTCATGTCTCCTCCCAGAGTGCAGGTGGAAGAGGGAGATAGGAAATTCTTTCCACCTGGTTGTGATCTGCTTGGGAATAGTTATAATCTTCCCCATAATGTATTAGTTAGCATGGTATCTTAGGAATTTCAGGGTTGATGCTATTGGGTGTCTCTGGAGGCAAGAGCACAGGCAAAGATGAAAGGGACATCAGCTGGGTGAGCAGCCTGGTGGGAACGTGGGAGGTATCACGTTGCTTGGGCCCCTTGATCCCCTGCTGTCATGGTCAAGGATGGGCTGGCTGAAAAGGCTTCAACACTTGGTTCTTGGGTGACAGAATTGCCTTTTAACTTTTTCCATATTATTTATGTGCAGCAAGACAGCAAGTCATCTCCTAAAGGGAGCGGGGTCGGGAAGAGATTGTGTGAATATTTGAGAATTTAATCAGCAGCTGTGCCAGGCAGTGTAAACAGAAAGAGGGTTGTGCGAATAGGAAAGGGGTTCGGCTGCAGCTTTTCAGCCATTGGGAGGTTTTGCTTCTCGATGTTTCTGCTATTTCACTGGCAGGTATGTGACCTGGGGTCCCAGGGAAAAGGACCAGAACAAGGTTGCTCCAACCTGCTTTCTGCTTCCCTCCTCTGGGCCCATGGTCCTGAATGAGATACTTCTCAGGGTGAGATTTTGTTTCCCTGTCTGAGTATGGGTCAGTCAGGCTGGGGGCGGGGGGGGAAGACACACACACCAAAAAATTGTCCATGATTGAGCACATGCAAACTGGTATTAAGTGTTTGGGTGAATTGTGACCTCCTTCTACTTTCTGCCTCAAAACTGTACCCATTTTGTACTTGAAAGGTGTTTTTTTTTTAACACAAAACTATCTATTTTGGTTTAAATTGTGCTAAACCAGAATGTTAAATAGGACATTCATAAGCCTGCAAAGTTGAGCAACCAAAAGAGGGGAGATGCTTGAATTAACACGGCCAGTTTGGCAAAATTTCCAGCGTCTGAAAACCAGTGTTTTTAATGGAATGTAGTGAACTGCTCCATAATGGGGGGGGGGGGATGTTATACACCAAACAAAATTAACATACTACGCAATATATAATGTAACTTGACAGTTTTAACCATGTGTATAATTAGGGATATTGACTTGGTAACACTGAGAACGACTTTTTGCTGGCGCTTCATCCCATTAAATTGAATCTTTCCCAAGGAGGAAAATCTAGGAGGCACTAGTCAGTCACTGACTCACTATCAGCTGCCTCCTTGCTAAAGCCTGAATGTATTCCATAGTAAGTTATTTGTCACAGTGACTCAGCATTGTAGGCTCCTTTTTAATTTCTCTCTCTCACCACAGAGCCAAGAAAATCTCCCACCTCCCCATGCCGTATGCTACTGAGATAGCAGTTTGTATCATCGGCCAAAGGATAACACATTTAAATGTGTGCGAGGAGCCTTATAAGGGCATTAACACTTGCCTCCAGGTTGGACGTCACGACGGCAAGCCAAGGAGAGGCGCCAATAATAGATTCCTTGTGTTTGTACATGCCACGGTGACTATTTGTGCCGTTCGTGGGAAACGGAGTGATATGCCAGACGGCAAAGTGTTTCATTTATCCAGAGTCACGGGGGTTGATCCTGAGTGAGTCTTTGCTCAGACATGCAGCCCCATTCCAGGAAAGGTCAGTGAGCGGATCCTGCCAGCCCGGGGGCCGGCTGCAGGAGGGGAACTGAGGATCAGCACCATACCCTCTCCCTTCACCAGGTAGCTCCCCTTCAGCCCAGAAAAATCAAGATTAAATTATAGTAACTCTGAGCTGCGGCAGTACATGTGCCTCGGCCTGTCCATCCATACCTCGGTTTCCCCTGTGTAAATAGGGGATGGTGAAATGTACCGTCCTCTGCCAACTGTCCTATGTTCTCTGTCAAAATGTTGGTGCCGTTAATTGCACGTGTTCCCCAGTTGGTGCCACAAACCAGTGGGGAAAAAACTGTCAAGCCCAAATTCCTGCTCTGATTACATCATTCCCTAAAACACCATTTCACCCATAGGGGATGGGGGAGGACAGTTGTGTGATGTGAAAAATGGCCGGTGGTGCCCACCTTGATGAAGAAACGGAGAAAAGCAGAATAATGCTGCTGTGTCTCTGCCATCTGGTGAGCCAAATACTTCCTCGTGGCATCATCTCATGTTTACTCAAATAATGACCTGCTTTTGTTTTGCTTTATCCCTCAGGCCCTATTGGCCACAGGTGTAACCTGTGGAGAATTTATAATTCAGGCAAAGAAGCCACATGCTTTTGTACTGACTAAGAAATGCTGTTTATTTTGCTAGGAATTTGCCTGTGTTTAGCCAGTGTGAGCAGTACGGAACCAGACAAAGTAACCAAGAGCTGCAGGGGGAAAAGGTAGGTCTTATCTGCAATGTTCCCCAAACATTCTGAATGGGGAGTGCATCGCATAGGTCACTTTTTTATTTTAGTCTAAACTAATACGAAGCACTCAAAGCGCAGTCAAAGGATTCTTGAGTGAAGTTTGAATCAAATCCATCTGGCTTCTTGGTGTAAGAGCATGGCTTTCAATTAAAAATTAACACTGCTGAGATCCAAACAAAGGCAGACAAAAAACATTTCCACTTTGCACCCTACGTGATGGGTGACAGTGAAAAGGAAAAAAAGATGAATTGGGTTACAATAGTATTTGAATGCCTACAAATGGAAGCCTAAACAACACTGACCTCATTTCCAAGCTGTTTTATGAAATCAATCATTCTCGCAGGTAGGAATGCACTGTACTCCTGTGACTGAGTAATCCCACCATAAGCAGCAGCATCTCCCCCTCTGACCAGTTTGCTGCCAGGCAGGAAAAGCCCTGCACACCGGGAGTTTGGGAGCTCCTGCATACAGATGTACCTGTCAGTACAAATAGGAGTGCCACACACAGTAAGCCAGGCACCGGCTGCTACTTCATGGCCAAGAGTTTTGCACAAACAAAATGATTGTGACTTATGCTCATCATTTGGGCTCCCGCGCCGGCCAAGAGGGTGGGTGGATGGCTGTGTTCCTCTCCCTGACGGATGGCAAGGCTTCAGCTGCTGGAATTTTAAGGACCTTTTTCTGTGCTGGCAACTACAGACGGAGCTCTTGCGAATGACATGTCATCCATCACAAAACCTCCTCAATCACCTTTGTATCAGGATGTAGTGACCAGACAGCTCAATCAAGTCTTGCATATGCTATTTTTCCCCTGAAACCTCCTGTCCCCTCCTTCCTCATTACTCGAGCATTTATTTATGAAGATATTTGAAGTGGGTGCAAAGGTCAAGTGTAACAGCCTACGGGTTAAAAGCCGATGTTTTAACTTAATGTCAGCTAGGAAGGGACGTGAGCTGGAGGCTGTCGGAAGAGACTCAATGGTGGGTCCCTTCCCCAGCCTGAGCCCTGTCAGAGGGGGGCAGGTTATGAGCTCCAGGGAAAATCTTCCAAGGCCGAGAGAAGAGTAAATAACACGTCAGCCTGGAAAAGCCAGGCTGCCTGTGCTCACCTGAATGGCAGTATGTGTGTGTATACATAGCTATAGATGCGACGCGCCACTACTGCATTTTTTCCATTGTATATACAGTGCTTTTTTGGTGCCTGTCCATGACGCTGCATATTGCAAGTGTCTGGCTATGCTGTACTGCGTTTGAGTTTAAGAAGTGAAGCAAAACATCTGAGGCCTGTTACTGAAATACTAACCAAACACAAAAAAATGTCTGGCTCCCAGGTCATTAAAATGTTAGAAATACTGTTATGGCAGATCTTGGAATCTGTTGTTTTCCAAAGCCGCTTACTTGTCCCCTACTGGAGAGTGGGAAAATAGGTGAAATTCAGTTTCTCCAGAACAGATGTGCAAAGCTGATAAATGGTTTGGAGCATCACCGCCCACAGCACCATCAGCTTCATTGTATCTTTGCAAAACTCTCCTCAAGTCACCAGGCAATACCTTGATAATATCACCTTTTTTCTCTGTTTGAAACACTCCATCATCTTATCCCAGGAACCACTGTCATTACTAAGAGTCTTCTGTGATCAAAAATCCCAGCTGAGGTGACATTTTCTATCCTGTCCATTTTTTTCTGATCTTTCAGGTGGAAATGTATAGAGCTTAGGAACTAGTTGCATAAACAGTCGTCTTGCACATATAGCGGCAACACTGCAGGAAATCCTTTTCCAAAGAAAACGATAGAATCATGTTTCATGTTACTGTAGGAACTTCAAAGCTACTGTTGGCTTGTTGTTTTTACTTTCTCCTAATTTCTAAGTATTTGTTTGATACTGTTCTATTTTATATAAGTGCCAAAATATTTTTAATGTTTTTCTCTGAAAACTGACTATAGCCAAAGCAATGACTTGGAAGATAGTTCTTGTCTCTCCCATCAATGACAGGAAAAAATCGTATCCCTGGGGTAACAACTTCAGAAGTAACACTCGGTCTTGCTTACATGGTGAGTAGAAGTGAGTCACTGCAGAAGTGAAAGTAGAAGTAGGAAAATGTTGTGTCAACACGTTAAGTTTCAGGTGAGGATGCTTCTACGCAGAAACTTCAGTGGTGGTTCTGGCTACTGATGCTGCCTCTCCAAAAGAGTAGAGCACAAGAAAAAATAGTAGCATTTCCTAATAAAATGGTAAAAGTATTCCATGAGGATGCAACACAATCTCAAGTGGTTGATCAGTCCCTCAAAGGTCTCCCCGCCCCCCAAGATACATTTCTGATCCCCCTTGAAAGCAAATGGAGACTAGTAGGAGAGCGTTATTACAAACGACCCTAAAGCTCTGAACAGGTTGCCCTTTCTCAGAAGGAGGTAGGCTCGTTGCTTGATCTCCTGCCAATTAACGATAGCCCTGTCAATTATCGCCGAGTGAGAAGTGGCAGCCTCCAGCAGCTCTGGGAGCAGTGACCCTCCTCTTCCCAAGCATTTGTCAGAGACAGCGACACAGGCACTGGGGTAGCGTAACGGGTTTCGTGTAGGATTTCACATCCTCTCTGAAGAAAAACATTTTGGCATTACCTTTGCAGCACTACGTGACCATTATCCTGTATTGGCACTCAGCTCCACAGATAATATCTCAAAATTAAATGTGTCTGTATGGTTTCCGATGACAAAATGGGCATCGGCTTGTGAACACAACCTTGCTTTTGACGTTGCTTTCTGCAAAGAACTGCAGGATATGCAGTCAGAAAGCAAGTATTTGAGCTTTTTTTTTTTTTTTTCTCCCCTTTTGATTATTTGTGCTGTTTTTACGACTACTGAAAACTGAAATCAAACAGACAAATCAACCAGCCCTAAACTACCCTGATGGGACACTGTAATGGCCACCTCGGCAGCCGCATGGCTCGGTCCTCGCAGTAGGCATGGGCTGACACATCTTTATTAATCAAGTGCTTGCGGGCTGGAAAGGCTTGTGGCTTTAAGTGATTCAAATAGAGCTGGAAAGGGGGCAAAATTCCCATGGAATTTCTTTGAGGCTAGAAGGCAGGTATTGCCTTTGCTGGAGCAGTTCAGTCTGGGAGCAGGCTCTGCATAAGGGTCCCTTGTACCTCCCTGCTCTACCAGGCAGCAGCAGCAGGGCAGGTCCCTCCTCTAAAATAAAGCGCATTTCTTGGTTTGTACAGAGGGTTGTGTGGTAGGTGATATGAAAGCATTCAGTATGTCCCTCCTTTAGTTCCTTCTCTTTATTTCTGGGTGTAAGCAGGCCACAGCTGCTGCCCATACCAGCACTTCGCACTTTTATGTCTCCACCTGGCTGAAAGTCTCAAATCCTTTTTTGTGAATAAACACTCCAGAGAGGCAGTTTTTCCATTTCAGAGATGGAGAAACCGAGTCCCATAGCTAAGGAAACTATTCACCTGCACATGTGAGCAAGTAAGGGATGATAGACCCCAGGTCTCTTAATTTCTAGTTATACACTCCAACCGCAGGTTCTGAAGGGAAGCTTCCATTTTTCCATGACCTGTAGGGACTGCTGCTTTCAGAAAGGACCCAGCTGCTTGTGGTAGAGAAGTGCAGCTGTGGAGAGGGAGCATCAGTCCGTTACATAAAACGTGATGCAGACACAACACTCTTCATCTAAAACAGCAGAGTAAGTGTAAAAAGGTGTCTATGAAAGTGGAGCAGTGAAATGCAGCGGCCACGCAGGGGTGCCGGCGGGCCTGGGGGATGCTCCATGGCTAATTGCTGTTTACAAGGTCCTGGCACTAACCTCTATGCTTCTTCATGTCTGTGATAAAACGGGCAGCCCAACACTCAGAAAGGTGAGATTACCTTAGCTAGAGATGAGCTTACAGATGGATCCCTCAGTCATCGAAAAGCTTTCATTTCAGATTGATTTTTCTGTGGGTGAAGCAGGGTTGCACTCTCATGTGGCAGTTTTGTTCTGGAGTGGTTGCTCAACCCTTCACCATTAATGCTGTCACTTTCTAATAAAAGCATTGATTTGTAGATTTGGGTTGGAGTACCTGGGACAGCTGCCACTCTGCCCCAAAGTCATAAAACCTCATGGTCTTCCTCATCTGCCAGTCCTCCATGATTAAAGCAAGAGCTCCTTGGAGCAATGAATCGCCGAGACTCACCATGTTACTGCTGCAGCCCCCTCTGTGTGTTGTCCAGGCACTATTTGCCTGACATAAACAATAGATAAGATGTCAAACACGTAGAATTGCTCTGGAAGGAAACAGCAATGATCTCCAGAGCTCCAGGTTTCTTATTTCCTTTTAAGCTTGGAAATTAAATGTGGGGGTTCTCTAAAACTAACACAACCATTGGGGTGGTTGGCAGTTTCCTTTATTTGTGCATATAAAACATGTTTCAGTGCATCAGGGAGAGAGATGCCATTAATACCTAATGCCAAGCACACAAATTACTACTGGATTTTGTGTAAGTAATTTAGATCCCCTTGGTTTTTTTCCACAGCATTCTCTTCTATTTATCAATTTCTTCCCTGCATCTCCCGGTTTGCCTGCGTCTTCATTCATCACTCATTTACAAAGCCATTCAGAGCATCAGAAACCAATTTCCTCCCTGAACCCAGTCCTGTAATAAAACAAGGCTACCCCGCATGCAAGTGATGTTATGAAGATGTGTGCTGTTTCGAACAGAGGAGCTTGTAGCAGGAGGTGGATTAAGACTAAAAAGAAGCCAAACCCTGTGTTTCGCAAACTAAGTCTTGTCTTCAGCTCAGCTTCCCTCCACAACATAAAAATAGATGCTTTCCACTTTGTTCTCCTGCACAGGTCTGTAAACTGTCATGAAATTACACGTCAAGCTAACGGACACTGAAGTTTGACTTGTACTTTTGTTCTCTTCTCACTCCTGAATCCTTGATTCCCTTCTCCAATCAGACAGCTTAATTAGCCCGAGCCCACCCAACAAGTAGCTGGCTAGCAGCTACCCATCCCGCGCATGCTACTCTGCCTCTGAATCACCGCCTTGACTGAGATCCAAGGGCTCCGCTTTACCCTCCCTCCAGGGTGTGCGTGTACATGCGTGCAAGCACGCTGCAGGCAACCCGCGTTTCTTCCCTATCTGCAGATAGCAAATGTAAATCACCGGGGCTGTTACACAACCGCTACCTTACCTCTGTACAAATTTGTTGGTCTGTTCATTCGCGCAAGTGTTTGCTCCGGTGCCTCTGCCTGGCGAATCCCCACGGCAGCAGGACCCGCGTGCCCTGCAGACGGAGGATTGCATCCTCCCAACAGCTCCACAAGGTAAGGAGCTCATGTGGCTCTTTGTGCCCTCTCAGAGGTAGGATCGGGTGGTCGGTGGCTTCTGTGGGACGGCATGGGGAACTGTGAAGTAGGTGTGGGTTTAGAGTTTTCCCGGGATGTCCGGGCTCGTGTTGTGTGCTCCTGCCTATCTCACCGATACCTGTGCCCTCCATAGACCATGCGTGCGTACGAGACGAAGGTGAGGGAGTCTGAGATTTGCACAGCTATGATGGCTTTTACACACTGCACTGCTCTACGTTTATTGGGAGAAGCATTGTAACTTCTTAGTACTTGGTCATTGAACCGTGATTGAGTAAGAATGCTTTTGCCAATCCAGCCATAAATTACGGGTGGGAAATAATGATTACATATTAAAATTATTTCTGTCAACTTCAGTATTTTGATGTTGCTTTGCTTTTGATAAGACTGAGGAACAATACTCCCACGCATTTCAGATCCTGCTCTCACAGTCCCGCTTATCCCTGTAAACCAACGAGAGCCATGCACGTGAAAGAGTCGCATCCATAGGAAAGCACGGCAGAGACATGAAATCTTCCTGACTTTTTTCACCCTATCTCATACAAATAATCTTCCCAGCCATGTTCTCACTGTAGCACCCCTGCTGACACCCCTCCTCCAATGTACCTTCAGGGAGAAGGCTTCAGATAGCTCTTTCCAACTTATGGGGCGTCAGGAGCTAAGGAAGACCATTTCTTGTGCCACTGCTCTCTGTCATTCTCTGATCTCTAGGTTTTAATTCTCTAAATTGCCATATTTCCATTCTGGTTTATAGTCAGTCTTTGTGTGCATGTAAATGCATACAGGTGCATGTAAATATACGTTACTCATATATGCATATGTGTACGGAAAGGTTGGTAAGCAGTAGGTCAACATGATGCCCAGCCTTTCACTCCGCGACATGACACTCCTGCTTTACGTAGCCACAGTCCTCAGATCAATAAAAGCCTTTTTACTTGCCAGAGCTCTTCTGCCACCTCTGCAGATGTTAGCCCATCCTTTCCTCTGCCTGGCACCCCTGGCACTGATGGGGATGTGCAGTGGTGAACGATGCCCATGCCCTGCCTGCCTCCCCTCCCACGAGCAGGCTGTACGACTCGCCAGAGCACGGTGCATGACCGCCAGCCATGTCTCCATGACGTAAACTTGGAAAGCCTTGCCTGAACCGCAGCCTTGACTGCTTTGGGAGGAGAAGCAGGTTGCAAGGGCTGAGATCCAAGTAAGAGGTTCTGATTTTAATCTCTTCCTAAGAATTTCACTCTGCACTGGAGGCAACACCTGGAGGCGCCTCCTCCTGCCTGCAGTCCAGATGCACCTGAGAGACCTGAGCTCTTGTGCCCTTGTGGCACCAGCATCTCCCCAGGTGCTGCTGGACTGGACTGCCATGGCATCTCCCACCGGGGCCTTCTTGCTGTCCTCTCTGAGGCTGAACCCCAACAAGCACCACCTATTAGCAATCCCTGCCTTCTGGCCAGAAACCTGCAGAGCGGGTGCCGCCTGCATCTAATCCCTCCTGGCTGCACGTGCTCCAACCCGACCCTGTTTCTTCTGGAGAAGCTGCTAGTGAAAGCCCATAAGCTCCCACCGGCTCCTCTGGCTGGCCCAGGAAGAGCTGGTTTCCTACCTCCCTTCAGAAAACACAGCACCACCTCCCAGAGCTTAGCATGCACCCTGACATGAGGGCACAACTATTTCAGGTGCTTCTTGCTTTTGATGGTGCCTACGTAGCTGCAATGGGAAGAACAACTTAAGCCATCAAATGTACTAAATGGCGCATATAAGGATGGGGAGTGTTAGTGACAGGATATAGCACATTGTACTTATTTACTTCACACGACTATGAGCATAGACCTCTCCGTACTGCTGGATTTCAGAGCCAGTCGGTTATTCATCAGTGCTTTTTGGCCATTTAGATTATTGAATGTAAATGACAGAATAAGCTCTGTTAATGAGTTTGCACAACAAAAAGCTTTTATCATAATAAAGAATTAGGTGGGAAAAAAAGTTTTTAATTAGCTTCATTTAGTTATCAATATAGACAGAAATCCTTAGAGTGATTTGAACAGGTTTTGCTTGGTTTTCTTCTTTACTGTTTCTCTAAGAGGCTCAAGGCACGTAAGACAGATCCTGCTTTGGTGCAAGGTGGCTCAGCTCCACAAAGCCATGGAGCTATGTCAATTTAAGCAGCTAAGAATCCAGCTTGCACTTTTCAAATTTTAGGTAGCTTTATGTTGTTAATTAACCATATATCTTTTGTTTGAATCATTTCATCTTACCCTTGTTTTTTCTCGTGTTGCTCTACTGTCTGAGAACGCTCTTTAGGCCGATACCCAAAATACATTTTTTGAGAGGCTTAGTGGTACAGGAAGGTGTCACATTAAGATACGGTGATTTATATGCTTCTGATTAAGTTTAAATAATTGAGAAGTACTGGTATTCTATGACTTTCTCTTACATACTTGCTTGTGATTAATCATTTCTTTCTCAGCCTATGGTTTTCCTTCTAGATTTTACTCCCAGATTTTTTCCTTCAGAGTACTGCCACATACTTTAGATTTAGTAGGGATTACTCCCGAGCAACGAATGTCGAAAGATTTGTGAGAAACCTGAGAAAAAGATAAATGTGAGATTATGAGAGACAGCATCTTCACAGCAACTGCATCTTTAAGCCAACAATCAAACCCACTGAAAGGCAGGGAAACCTTAGGCCAAGTTTCATTTCAGTCTCACGTAACTGCACAGACCTCAGAGACTGAAATTATTAATAATGATAGTCATCTTGAGTTTTCCCGACAAATAATTTGGAATTATCTTTATTGTAGTTATCTGAATCTTCACACCTCCCTTCCCTTGTAGTATCTGGGTTGCCTTCTCCTCCCCATGGAAAACAGGCTGCACAAAAAATGAGTCACCCATAAAAGATCAGAAAATATTGGCATACATCATCTGCTCTTCAGGCCTGTGCTTTGTCCCAAGTGCTGATTGATTAAAAGCCCGATTAAAGAGGGAAGGCTGGCGGCATGGGACGGCTGCTGCAGCACAGAGGGCCCCCGGCATCGCGGGGCGCACAGGTGAGGCCCACTGCTAGCGCCCGCCCGGGCACGCACGCTTCCAGCAACCCCGGCACGGCACACCCTGGCACCGCAGGGGCTTGGGGGACGAGCTCATCTTGCTACCGAGCTCCGGTAGCTCTGAGGCAAGGTAGGGCTCAGAAGGGTGCCTGGCCACGAACGGAGAGCAGGCACCAGGTGAGGAGTGCAACCACTGTAGGCTCACAAGCAATGACATCCCTTGCCTCCACAGCCAGGCGCTCCCAGAGCAACTAACTAACCTGATCTCCTCGTGACAAGGTGACCCACTTAGTGGATGAGGGAAAGGCTATGGATGTTGTTTACCTGGACTTTAGTAAAGCTTTTGACACCATTTCCCACAGCATTTTCCTGGAGAAACTGGCTGCTCATGGCCTAGGCAGGTGTACTCGTTGCTGAGTAAAAAAACTGGATGGATGGCTGAGCCCAAAGAGTTGTGGTGAATGGAGTTAAATCCAGTTGGCGGCAGGTCACAAGTGGTGTTCCCCAGGGCTCAGTATTGGGGCCAGTTCTGTTCTCTTTAATATCTTCATCAATGATCTGGATGAGGGGATTGAGTGTACCTTCAGTAAGTTTGCGGATGACACCAAGCTGGGAGGGAGGGTTGATCTGCTCGAGGGTAAGAAGGCTCTGCAGAGGGATCTGGACAGGCTGGATCATAGGGCCGAGGCCAATTGCGTAAGATTCAACAAGGCCAAGTGCCGGGTCCTGCACTTGGGTCACAACAACCCCATGCAATGTTACAGGCTTGGGGAAAAGTGGCTGGAAAGATGCCCGGCGGAAAAGGACCTGCGGGTGCTGCTTGACAGCCGCCTGAATATGAGCCGGCAGTGTGCCCAGGCGGCCAAGAAGGCCAACGGCATCCTGGCCTGTATCAGAAACAGTGTGGCCAGCAGGAGCAGGGAAGTGATCGTCCCCCCCTGTACTCGGCACTGATGAGGCTGCACCTTGAGTACTGTGTTCAGTTTTGGGCCCCTCACTCCAGGAAAGACATTGAGGCACTGGAGCGTGTCCAGAGAAGGGCAACGAAGCTGGTGAGGGGCCTGGAGCACAAGTCTTCTGAGGAGCAGCTGAGGGAACTGGGGTTGTTTAGCCTGGAGAAAAGGAGGCTGAGGGGAGACCTTATTGCTCTCTCCAACTACCTGAGAGGAGGTTGTAGTGAGGTGGGTGCTGGTCTCTTCTGTCGGGTGGCTGGTGATAGGACGAGAGGAAATGGTCTCAAGTTGCCCCAGGGGAGGTTTAGATTGGATATTAGGAAAAAATTCTTGACTGAAAGGGTTGTTAGGCATTGGAACAGGCTACCCAGGGAAGTGGCTGTGTCACCATCCCTGGAGGTATTTAAAAGATGTGTGGATGTGGTGCTTAGGGACATGATTTAGTGATGGACTTGGCAGTGTTGGGTTGATGGTTGGACTTGGTGATCTAAAGGGTCTTTTCCAACCTAAGTGATCCTATGATTCTATTCTATGATTTCAAAGCTCTTCCAAAAAACTTCTGCCAAATTCACTATCCCGGGGCAGGCCAAGGAGTAAATGCACAAGAAACATGTTGTGAACCACAGGTGAATATTAAACTTTAGGGTAGACAGTGCAAGTCCTAGAAGGCTTAAGAGCTGGAAAATCTGATTCTTTCGCTGTTTGCCCAAGTCCTCTGCTTTTTCTTCTGATTTACGTACAAGTTGAACAACTGAAGTCATTTTACCCCCAAATTAACAATTGCTTCTCACAAGTGTGTTGCTGTTAGGCAATATGAATAAGTGCATATCCTTGATATTATGATACAAGTGTTTTTACATGGATCTTTTCCCAGTGTCAAAGTAATATCCTCAGTGGGTACAGGAGAAGAGTCATTATATACTTCTTAGAAAAAAGTCTTGGGACTGCCAAATCTTGACCAGCATTATAATTGTGGGCAAACTGCTTAGGGGCCAAACTGCAATATCAGAGTCATTTACTGGCAGTTTAAATGCTCTCTGCCTCAGTTTTTCTTTTTGTAAGAAGGAGGACACAAAAAAGTCCCTCAAAGCCGTAAAGATTAATTCAGGTTTCTGAAAGATTTGAGATCTTCATCTGTAACAAAATAATTGAAAGTGATGTTTCTACTGACGAGGGGTATATGCTGTACAGACCTAGGGATAAGGGGTTTTTGCATAGTTTTGTGGAATTAGGTTTAGCAGTGTTATTACCCACCAATAATCAGACTGGTAAACTAAAATAGGACATGATCTAACCCATACCGAGAGACAGACTCATTAAATCAAGCAGATTTGTTTTGTGCTTTTCCCATATCTCTGTAATTATACAATTTTCACTGAAAACCTCAATTTGCAGTTGTGCTTCAAAGTATTTATTCTTAACTATAGAAGCTGTACTGTTCTGTGTTTTATCCTTGTTTCTCCAAGAAAGCTGGTATATGGTAGTTTGTGACATTTCCATTGTGAAAGATCCTTAACATTAAACAGTTATTTAGAACCAAAAGTCCTTGCCCTAAGTTACATATGGTTGCACTTAAGCTGAAATCACCACTTTATGTTAGAAAATATTGTTTTCATCATAAAAGGTAAGTGTTCCCAGAAGTGTATTAAAATGCTCAGAGATACAAAAGAGAAATATTGGAATTCAATCTTGGGTTCCAATGTAAAAATATTTAAATACACTATAAATTGCGCAGATCCAGCACTGTTCACTGAAGAATCTTTCAGGTTATTAAAATATTTTCTGTTCAATAAGAGACACTAAAAGTAATCATGCAGCTTGTGTGCTGTTCAGTGTTAGAAACACTTCTAGATATACTTATTCAATAAAGTTCCCTGGGTCACAAACAAAAGTTACGTCGGCTCCTATGAGGAGCAATTAGAATGGCAGAGTATATCAGAAAATAAAGTGGAAGGGAAAATGCATAGATTATATTTAGTTCAACTCCAGTAGAAGCAATGAAAGGCAGAAAGGACTTACGTGGCTGAAGTGGATTAATTCACAATGACATCTGCACACCTAAAGGTTTCGTATGTACATTGCATGTAGGGAAGGTACTGACTCAGGGAGCCCACGCAGAACAACTTTAAGGTAAGAGGGCAGTGTTACATGGGGCACTAAATGAAAATAATGGCCCTTCTTTGCCATTCTAGCTCCAAATCTTGGAAAAACAAAAGGCAGTTTTGTCATCTGTGCTGGAACAGACTTGCTAATTGCCGCTCAGTGGAGGTTTTGCTAACGGCCCGCCTTTTTGACGGGTTATCAGGTAGAGCAAAAGGAAGGATGCAGCAGCAGTATGTGGGCTGAAATGGAGCAAAACCAGCTTCAAATCTATGATGCAAACAGAAAGTAGGAGTAGCAATAATATTTTTACCAACAGCCTCTAACACTGCTGAGTTTGATGCGTTTCAATAAAATCCTAAATAAGCCTTCACAAAATTTTCCTCTAGACTTGCCCCTCTCTTTGGGCGGCTTGAGTTTGGAAAGGGATGTCAGCTCTACCGCTTCAGACTGATTAAGAACAACAGGTCTAATTCACATCAATAAACAGGGCATCTGAAGAGATCTATTTTGTTAAGTGTGTAACTGCTCTCATTAACAGCAATGAATGACCCCATCAAAAAGTTAAGCAGGAGTAATAGCACCACCTGAGGCAGAAAACATCATGCAAATCCTCATAAGACAACGCAGGTAGTTAAAGCTGTATGTGTGCCAACACCCCTTAGCTCAAACCCATGCGTACAACTCCACAAAACAATTTTTTTTTCTATGAAAATTCATCTGTGCTCTAACTGAAAGGTCTACCAGTAGGATCTGGGACCTTCTGAGTTGGCATCAGAAGTCTTACCTTGAGTACCACTGTTTTCTTCAGCAGCGTATTTATAAAGCTCTCCGCCTCGCTTGCCAAATTGGGATAGTGAGACTGTAGTGTCTGGCAGGTTGTTTGTCCCCCAGGGTTTCATATGCATTTTGCAGTAAATGTTTTCAAAATACCTTGTGTTAAAGGATCCTTGCAGGAATTCTTACGCAGGAGAAGCTTTATTTATTTAGGTCAACATTAGCACTATTTCCTGGCTGTTGTGAATACTGTCTCAGGGGAGAATTTGTTTGTCATTTTAGTCAGAAAATGACAGGATAAAAATATACCGGACAGTTGCAAACATAGCTGGTATGGGGTTTTTTCAGTTAACTCGATGCAAAAGCCTGGATGGAGGTTATTATTTTACTAAATGCCTCAGTTCAGTGGTAGCCTCACAAGAGTTTCTCTGTATTTCTACTTCCCTTTAGTGTTTTTCTCCTACATTACTGTTTCCCTGTTCCCCCCTTCTTCTGTTGTCATCTCACCTTCTTCTTTTTTTACCCAGGGGACTTAGAGAGCACAGTTATATTTGAAAGAGCTCATCATATAAATGCCAAGGCAAAGTCAAGGGTCGCTCTTAGACCTCGGCAGCATCCCTCAATAATCCTCACACAATATGCACGCAGCTCCTCTTGCTCTCTGCTAACTCCGTGTATAATTTCTCCAGCAGATATTTTGTTCTTAACAATAACACGTTTCCATCATGCTCAATGAGGTTCAAATACGCAGCTGTTACTGAGAACTCCCATGGAAGCTGATAGGGTATTTGACTGTTGAGAAGTAGATTAATATGGTTTGGGAGATAGTTTCCTTTTAAACATTAACTTAGAAAAGAACTAAAGTATGTGTTTACTTTTCACTCCTAAGTACAATTAAGGCTAATCCCCTTTAGTTTTATAAGAGTATTTCTGTATTGGAAGTGCTGAGTTCTTTACTAACTCAGGACTGTACAGAACAGCGTTTAAAAGTGTCATGAGGTGGTGATGTAGCTTATTTTGTTCACTGACATGTTGTATGTTTGCTCTTTTTAAAGGAAATTGAAGAAAGAATCAGTTTTAAAGATTGACGGTCTGGAAATAGTTTCCCTGTGGTTACATGAAATAAGACGTAGTCTTTATAGCCAAAAGAAAGGGTCCCCTGCTATGCCAGTGAATCCCGTAATCAGGTTGCAATAGTAACAGATTACGGCTGTCATGTTTCTTTTTGCTCCAGGTTCTGATTTCTCTCCCTATCTCTGGTTTTCTTCTAGTAAGAGATACCCAGTGGCTCATTTTGCTCAGGTCATCCAGGAG
Source organism: Pandion haliaetus (assembly GCA_013401275.1). Classification (NCBI taxonomy): domain Eukaryota; kingdom Metazoa; phylum Chordata; class Aves; order Accipitriformes; family Pandionidae; genus Pandion; species Pandion haliaetus. The sequence goes on along the minus strand of VYZV01027129.1, from coordinate 86,944 downwards.
AACTTACATAGGCCAATAGTTTCCATTACATTTATCTCATCTCCTGTCTTTTGCAGCTAACGTAAATGAGTGTCACACAAGTAGAGAAGGTATAGTCTGAACTACATTTGCATTAGCGGTAGTTTGAGAAAAACAAAACCATAATTCTAGGAGTTTTCCTGAAACACACCTTTTCCATAAATAACAAAAATAGTTCAAGCAAAACTTTTTACAACAGTTGATGGCAAATAAATACTTAATGCAAAACTCTCAGACCTCTTCTCAAACCCTCGCTACAGCCCCGGTGTGCTGCAAGGGCGATGCAGAGGGACCTAGAGCCAGCCGAAAGTGCGGAGCAAAGGATTCCCCCAGCATGAGCAAATTGGTGGCTGACACAATGCTGGCAGAGCCTCTTACCTCTGCCGCATTTCCTCCCACCCTAGCCTGCACAGTGCAGGAGCACTGGCCAAGGCGCCCATCTCAAGGCGTTTGCTCCAAACACCTTAGATGACGGAAACCCTGAAGTTATCCCAACTTATATCAGGTCTGGGTTTCCTTGGGCACACCGAGCTTGAGCCACCCTTGGGTCTCTCTCCTGGTTCTACCAAGCGTGAACATGAGCTTGGCACAACTTGTGATTTTAAAAGAAGTCAGCGTGCAAAATGCCTCCCGCCGATGCTGACGCTGAAGCCCCTCTCCTGGAGCACTGAGCTGAGATGGGCAGGAGCCAAGGCTCTGCGCTGACTATGGACCCGCCACCCCACCTCGGGGGTCTCACCCTCTCTTCCCTCCAAACGTGCGCTTGGAAGGCGAGTCTGTGCCAAGCCGTTGTCTGAGGTACAAACACAGCAAGCACACTTGCTGCTGCCTGCCTACTCTAGAGGATTTCCTGGTGCTTTCAGGAGACTGAAAGCAAGCTGAAATGTTCTAGCACTTTAAAGGAGGACTAGGCATTGGTGGGAGGCTTGTTTTGTATCTGAGTGGGATCATGACTACGATGTTCATCTGCATGTTACCAGCATGGAATATACGCACTTGGGAGCAGTTTGAAGACGAGTAGGCTCAGAAAGAAAGGAAAACTCTTCCAGGGAGGGAGGAGGCAGAGTGAAAGACTGCTAACACTTGCAGCATGAAGATCAGGGAAAAGATGGAGATATCAGAGTGGGATAATCTCCAGGAGGAGGAGATCAGGCACAGAAAATCAACACTTGATGGGAGGCTACCCTAAATATGTACTGGGAGGATGGTATTTACCCTCCAGGCAGTAGCAGGGCAGGTGCCAAATCCGCCTGTTGAAGAAGCAGGAGGTTACCAGCCAAACTAGCACACAATGACCCCGGGGGACCTTTCTTTCAAACACGCCATTAGATTGCTGGCGTGGAGAGAATTTGGCAGCCCCATTTCACACCAGTGATGATGTAATATAGCTCTTATTTCAGAAGCGTCTCCATAAAGTTGACAGCTACTGTTATCGTCTGATTCTGCTCAGATTGCTAACGCTGGTGTTTGAGGCGGATTTCCAGTGATCTCTGAAGGAGCAGCCCATGCATAATGGATGTAAGGTGTCTTTAAGCATGTGCTTAGCAGTCATCCACACATTTTGGTAGCCTTTCAAGTACGTGAAAAAGCTAACCAGCAATAGCTCATTGTTTTCAAAGATGTTTTAAGGCAGGGAACAAATGTTTGAGGCTTCCTTAGGATTTTGGGGTGTTTGGCAGGTTGGTTCAAGGTACTGTGGCTTTCTAGCAATGCTCCTGCAGTATTCTTCACGTTCTTTTGTCTAAGAGAGGGAAAAATGTATGACTGATTCCCACTTAATTAGGCCTCATCTGCTAAACAGTTATGTCACTATTTACATGTGAGTAGTCCCACTGAAGTTAAGTCCTACAGCTGTATACTTCATCTGGTAACAATGTAAATCCAAGATAAACAGACTTGGAACAAGAGAGGTACATTGCCTTATATGTACGGACTACCTGAATCCAGCAAATGCTATGCCGTGTCATTCTGGCAAAAGCTAACAGCTATCCTGTTTCAACACCCTGTAAACGGATCACCTGATTATTAGTTTTAAACGGTGGACCAAACTCTACTCACCAGTCCCGACTTTTACTGAACTGTATGACTTGTCAAACGAGTAACTTTGAATTAATTGTGCCCCTCTACCGTAATAAGGAAAAATAATCCTCCGCACCTGTTTAAGTCAAGTGATTTTTCATGGCTGGGTCTCCCATGGCCTAGGGATCAACCCTTCTAGAGATAAAAACCATAGTCAGAAACAAGACTTAGGGAAAGGAAATGGCTGGAAACTCCACAGACATCTGGGTTTAATTCTACTCCATCCCCTTTCCAATGCCTTTCTTCCAGGAATCTCTCTCAGCTGGCTGTCAGTGACTCTCCTCCATCATTTCTGTGCATTGACTGATGTCCCATCTTCAGCTCTGGTCCATCAGAACGCCTTGGGCTGTTCTCTCAGCAGTGAGTGGCACTACAAGGAAAGGACTGTGATTGCTTTACCCTACCTCCTCCTCTTCTGCCAGATAAACCCTATGCTCTATAGCATGCCGTATTACCCTACCAATGACGTTTTGTTCTCCCATAGGCTTTGGTGCCGTTCTCTTGATTACTGTGCCTGTTTTTTTCATTAACTACTTCAGCTGGAAGTGATTGAAGTGATATAAATCAAAATATCCCCTCGGCAAACACGTGCTTAATTTGGTCTAAGGAGCATGAGGTGGGTTATCAGTTGTCCCCTATCCCCATTGAAATAGGTGGAGTCCTGTTGTGTTATCTTAAGCAGAAGTCTTGACCAGGAGCTCTTCTAGTTAGCTCTCTAAAGGAGTATCTTTGCTTGTGGTTCTGTCAGCATGACCCTGCCTTAGTTTTACTGGCAAACCCCATCAATTTGCTCTGGAAAATGCAGCTGGACAGGACTGAAACAATAGCATGTCCAGTTCCTGCTGTGGATCTCCTGGGAAGCTTTGTGGAAGTTTTTAATAGGTTTAACATTACTACATCAATATAATACTGTGACCTGGCAAAGGTTTCTTCTGGACATCTCTAACAACTGAGACCTTCATCAAAAAATGAAAATATCTAGAAGTTAATGAGATGAGAAGTAGGGGAGGAACAGCGCTGTAGATAAAATACTCTGGTACAAGTGATACCGCTGGAATTACTTTCTCAATGAAAGGCTATGTTTCTTGAGCTATGAAATAAGTATGTAGAAATATTTTTTTTTAACTGATACTGCATCTTTATAAAGTTCTCTATCCAAAACCACTGAGGACTCCATGGAGTCAGAAACTTCTAAGACTTAGATACATATTTGTGTAGTCAAAACATGAATCGTGTGTCTTAGTACCCAAAGTAGATACTACCATAGTTATTTTACTCTCTCCTGAGGGAGTGGCAGGAACTATTTGCTTAGAAGCCTGGGAGAAAGCAGAACTCACTGCAAGCCCACTTGTTGAAACACTTGTGGTTTGGTTTTTTTTTTCCTTTAATGCGATTTAAAAAGTGGTATTCCCCACTACTATAAACACTAACTATGACTACTTCCAACTGTTGGAAGAAAACTTCAGCTTCCTGACTGAAGATCAATACTTAAGGATGGGGCTCGGGTGACAAGTGATAGGGTGATCTATTGGGTGCAGCCTTACATCAGCAACAGCCTTTCTGAACGGCTCTGCCTGCTACATGTCATACGGCAAGTATGTAATGCCGGGGAAGGGATTCAGCAGCTCTCCTCAGGGCAGCTTTGCTGGAGACCACTTGACTTTTCTTCTAACACTTTGCCCCCAGGACAGCCGAGGCAGGAAAGTACCAGCTGTACCAGTCTTAGGGCAGCATCTGCTGGTTATCGCATGGATCAACATAAATGGTTGTCATGGAAGAGGCTGCTTGCTTTGGCTCCCAGGCAGAGGTACCTGGGATTCGGGGGTGGGCGGGGGGGAAACGGGCGCTCTGAAGAGAAACGACCCGTAAATGCAATTTTAACAGTCAACCAGGAGAGCAGGGGAGCGGGCAAGGAGCTTCTGGGTCTTGGTCTCGCTTTTTCCCGGTATGAGAGGCAGGACCCAC
>VYZV01027129.1:61842-78890 GCA_013401275.1 Pandion haliaetus | reverse complement strand
GGGGGGGGGCGGGCTTTTTATCATTAAACAACCGTCCTCCTCTCCTGGAGACGCGCTAACCGCGGCCTGGGCTCCGCGCCGGTCCCCCCCCCAGCCCCCGGGCCCGGCCGAGCCGCTGGGTGGGAGCCCCGGGAAGGGGCAGGGCTGGATCCCTCCGTGTATTTTTCCATTTCCACTTGGAGAACTTGCGTTTGCTGGGATGCCTGTCTGGGTGCGATGAGAGGCATTTGTCGGGAGCTCTAAGGAGAGGAGAAACTAGCCCGAGAAGAGATAGGTCTCGGAAGCATCCGTCACGGGCAAGGCTGGATAAAACTCAGATGCACCTAGTTTGCAGTATCGGTTTCATGAAATTCGTAAGAAACATCCTCTGACCTTTTTTCACTTAGGAAAAAGTCAGGTGGTAGAGCTAATATTTGAATACATCTACTGTGATCTAGTGGTGATGAGCCCCACTAAAACCCATCCACTTCCCAAAATAAATGGTTCTGTTACATAGGAGGTTGCCAAGGAGCTTCTACTTACATGAATTTTCCACTCCATGGATAATTTCGTGTATCTTCCTATATTTTAATTTTACACCCATTACTTTCTTACCAGCTTTTAAAAAACCCTTGGTTCCAATATTTCGCTTTCTGCCTCTGTTGCCGTGTTTGTGTTGAATTCTAATCGTTCTCTGCAGAGACGCATAGGACGGACGGCTGCTAACAAATGACACTGGGCCATATTTGGTCACATTTGCTCATGGTGACTCATACCTTAATCTGCAAGTAGCTTTATTGATTTTAGTATCTACTATTTCTCCAAGAGCTGTCACCGCTTTGGTGGTGGTTCGTCACCACCTTTCATCTCTTACGGTTATGATACTGTAAAATGTCCAATCTTCGACTATCTCTTCATCCTGCAAAGTTTTGACATGGCAGTCTTTCTTGCTCCTTTTTTATAGTTTTCCTTTTATTTTGCCTGATGCCACAAGAGTTATCTTCAGTGGTTTGGTGGCTGTCAGGTATCTGTGTCCACCATGAGATATTTTTTTCATCCAGGATTTCACATAGGCATGGTTTCCCTCCAAGTTTGTCATTCTCAGCACCTCTCCATTTGGATAACTGCTTGACTTTCAGCATTGTTCAATAATTTCCTATTTCAAATGATCTGAGAGTTCTCACTATTTATTTTTAGTGGCCACCATTCACAGGCATGTATGCCGGAGGATTACGTCTAGCATTTCATTAATCTGAGGTGGCTGGATGCACACATTTGACTTTGTACAGCAAGTCCTTTATTTCTTTTCTTTAGCACACTGATATTGTTGAGCTCTCAGAAATGCCCAGAGAAAATGCGGACTGGCTGCCATTTAGTAACCATACGTTGCTTCCTAAATACAGTGGCATACGATTGCCCTGCCGTGAGAAAGTCTGGAAAGGTAGATGAATCCCGAGGGACAAATTTTCCTCAGAGCTGTAAGTCTTACCATGAATCACTGTAGTAAATCACCACTGAGCACTCGAAGATGTAGCTGCTAGAATTTTTTTAATCAGATACGCAAACAAAGAGAGCATCCATAAGATTTTGGGAGATCTAGTTCATTCCTCTAGCAAAAAATAGTCATGTCGAGTGCTGTAAACAGCATCTGTAAGAAACAGTACCTCTCAAAGTTGTTGAAAATCAGTAGGTTCCCTAGACCTGGGAAAGAGACAGGTAGCATAAGGTAAAATACGTATGGATAGCCACTTTCACAGCTCCCTCCCCTTTGAGCTAACATTAGACTGGGGCTAAGAAACTGGGGCTAGCAAAAACAGGCTTGTCAAAGCGGTCCTTAAAATGGAGACGATGGCTTTTGGGGCATGAAGGACTAGAAAGAAAGAACTGAGAAACGCAGGACTGGTTTGGTAATCCTCATTTTCATTCGTGGTCAGCGAGTCCAGCTAGTAATAGGGACCACAGAATGTGGGCAGATGATATGTAAAGAAAAGGTAATACTCGTACGCCTGGAAGTAAGAGTTTGAAACAAGTGTGAGTATCCCATGTTTCCCTCGTGCTTGGGTTTCCAAAGGTTTTTCCACTCCTTTCTGTGTCTCTCCCACCAGATCATTAGGAATACTGAAACGCCCCGGCAGGGAAGCGTCAGGGGAGGTCCCGCAGTGCCCGGGGCACACGATGAGCAGTTTTGCCTGCAAACCGCTTGCCAGCTTCAGTGAATCCCTACACCCACACGCCAGAAAGGTGCAGGGCAGGGCAGGGCACCTACTTCTCCCATTAACTGAAAATATCTCTGAGCCACACTCTTGCAAAATTATAGCCAGGAAAACATACCAACTGACATGGAGTTCATATAACAACTGCCCACCCATTTCATTATTTCACAAATGTGTGATTCGTGCTTGTGAGCTGTCACCGTTAACATTTCCATCTGTCTCAATATTGCTTCTATTCTTAGTTGCTATGTGATAGATGTAGGTGTATGAAAAGGATTTTTCCCCCCTCCCTGTGTCATGAAACAAATTAAATGAAAGCCACATATATGTATCCACGCATTTCATGCAGGCAGCAAGAAATACAGGCACCTTCGTGGCGCTCCCATTACTAGAAGTAGAGGTGGAGTAAGAAGCACGTGCCTGTGGCCTCTCGGTGCTGCTAGAACATGTACTTGATGGGGAAAAACAGAAATAAGTCAAAATCTAACCGCAAAAGAACAATATTGTTGTGATCTCCCTTTGAACATGCAGTTTGAGAGACGTATTTTCCTAATCACGTAAGTATGGGAGTAATTTTACTTATCACGTAATCCTAATTGGTCTTTTCCTGAGGGAATCTCAAAGGGAAAATAGCCACGATACGCTTCAGCATTTGAAGGATCGGGTCCTCAGCTGTGCAGATATTTCCAAACTCTGAGCTTTCAAGATACCCATCGCTTGCACAAACAGAAAACTCTTTGCTTAACATAGGCAAAACCTGCATTTCTCAGTACCTCATGCCAAAACTGGATTCGATGGGATACCTGTAGAACTGAAGAGACATTTCACAAGAGCCTCCAGCAAAAGCAAAATCTGGCTCAAGTCGCTTTATTCCTGTTGTCATTTGAACTTCATGGCAGAGTGCAAGCTCATAGCCCTCTGATGAAAAACGTCTTTTGAAGTTGCTAATGGATGTGACTGATTGTCACCCCTGGCGCAGCTCGATGTGCTTCCCAGGGAGGCAGGGATTAGCTGGGTCCAGTCTGGGGCATAAGCTGGGCTGCAGGGGGTTGGCCCCTGCTCCTCCTTGGCTAGCGGAGAGCCTCGGGGCCGGGGTGTTTGCCAGAGAGACAACTCTGCTGTCGGTAAGTGGTTCCCCACAGTCCCAGGCTGTTGTATGGTCTCCCGTGGGGAACATTAGCGGTGGGACCATAATGGAGCAAGGTCTTGCCATAAGTGGCCAAGTGTATACTTTTCTCTTCCCCCTACCTTTTCGTGGTCTGGTGTGTCTGTCGGGTTTTTTTTTCCTTCCCGAAATAGCACACAAAACCCCAATTTAACAAGCATAAACCGTACGCTCTGGCCTCCAATTTATTTTGACATTTGGCAAGAATGATTACGCAACATGTTCATTAAGTCATAACATTTTTGCTACTTTCCCATTTCAGATCCTTATTGACTGTAGCACATGTGAAAATAATGAAGATATTTATTCTCCAAACGGACAGTAGACCCCAAAGCTCCCAAGAAAATGCATTGTTTATGGATGCAATGTATGCAGAGACTTTTAAAGCCCTGGGTCTCACGTGACTGTAAAAAAAAATAATGGTTCATTTCTGAAAGGGTTGAGGAGGGGTTTATCATCCACTAAAATGTTTATAGGGTTGTGCAGCTAAGGAGGTTTCATCAGACAAGTTGTTTCCTTTTTCTTAAACAGAGCCCCTTCCTCCTGACAATCCTTTTGTGGGACTCAGGAATAATGCCGTGCATAGCTATGGTAATAGATAATTAGATGGACCAGCTAAAAGCAATATGAAAGGGGGCTGGTAGCACAAGGATTACAGAAGGTGTGTGGGCATTTTGACATCCAGAAAACATTATAGATCTGGTCTCAGCTACCTCAGTCTCATGATGATAATTAAGAAATGTGGGTGTAGAAAAGCTCTTTGCATGGTTTGGTTGGATTATTGCTGCAGTTCAAAACACAATTGGCACAGACACCCACATTGGACATGATTGCCCTTTGATGAGGCAGATACTGACTTTTTGAAGCTGACATAGTTAAAATTATGTCTAAAGTTTATGGGGCCACAAGCTTCTGACTAGACTCCATTATTATAACAAATGGTAAAATACAAGCTGAAGCACTTTAAAAAAAAACAAAAGTTGAGGCGTGTTGAGGAGGAAGGGATCCTGGCAGTGGGAAGGCTTCAGGATTAACCCTTCTCTCATCTGTTTGGCAAGAGTCGAAGAACATGGGCAGCATCCAGGGTGTTTGCTTTGTATGTGTGGTCATGCATCCTCTTTAAAGACAAAGTGGTGGGAAGACCAGCGAGGCTGGTTCCTCGGCTGGTTCCATTCATAACCCACAGAGCGTAAAGTCTAGTTCCTATACAGCCTGTGTGTTCTATGGAGAATCTTTCGAGTTCTTTTACCTCCATTTGTTCATCAACAATACAGAGATGTTACCAAACTCCCTTTGGAGCATTGAATAAGGTGAAAAATACCATAAATTTAAGAAAAAAAAAAAAAACCCAACATTCAAGCTTCTTTATAAGTAAATTTTTTTTTAAGAAACACTTGTGAATGGTAAGGGAACGATGGAGGATGTCGAGATCGGAACTGTTTGAGCCTAAGACATAACAATACAGCTTAACATACTCACTCTTGCAGCGTGTTATTCTAATATTAGAGAAACTAAACCTGTACAGCTATGGAAATGTCAAAGTATTGACTTCAGCCCTGGTCCTGCATTCAGGTTTCTTTATTCTTTTACATCTTTCACTCCTTAAAACAATCGCAATGAAAGAAGGTTGTATGGTGGCCCACTGGTCGTTGTCTATCTATCACTTAGCTCCCATTCAGCTTTTCCTTGAGGAACCAGAAAAGGCCACACATTGACAAGGTAGACAGAATTGCAAAAATATTTGACATTTCAAAATTATCTTTTTTTCCAATATTTTCAACACAAACTCAGTTCTGTATTGTTTTACAGTGTTCAAAGAGGCTTTCAGTGTTTCCCTCTAAAGTTATCATCAGAAATCTGACAGTGACATTCGATAAAATATTCAGATTCAAAATAAAATATATCATTAAAAGACAATGGATTTCAGGGAAACAGGTGGTTACCAAAAGAAAAAGAAAAAAAAAGCAGCTGATTTCTGACAGCAAATACCTTTTGAAACCTGACCAACTCTACTGAGAATAGGACGCAGCGAGAGTCATGAGCAGGGGTCAAGAGACTGGACCTGCTTAGGTGATTAGTTGCCTCTGTCAAATACATGTTCATTCACATCTGCCAAAAGTTTATAAAACCATCTGAGAGGATATTTGGCTGAATTTTATAAACAGTTACCTGATAAAATAGTATTGGCCAGGAAAACAAAAAAGCCCTAGCAGTTTTTAAGTGAGGCTAAATTCTGAGTTTGGAATTTTCGAGTGGAGGACAATACATCTCAAATGTCTTTTGCTTCTGTGCATGTTGCTTGCTGTAGCCTGAAGTGTGATACCCCTTATTCTATTGCTGAAAATTTATTGCATCAGAGAAAAAAATAAAAGAATAACGTATCTATTGGTTATAGAGTCATCCACACAAGGAGTGAATCTCACAGTATTTCCTATATGAATCTCTTTTTGTGTCCCAAATTTGGTTTATTGACTAAGTTATTCTAAGTCCTTATACCACACTCAACATTCATCATGGTATTTGAACACCTTTCTAAGCGACGTGACTAATATGTCACATGTTTTGCTCTCATCCTCTTCCGAGGGAACAAGTACTTAAGTCTAGGGTTTTTCCTTAGTTTTTTTTAATTGTGAATAAGTCTTTCACAAAGGCCTTGGTGGTGCAAGAGGTAAGAGCTTAATCATAGATTCACCTGATTCTTCTCTTTCTCCGTGGTATTCACCCCTACATCAGGAGTCAGTCACTCTATCCACCACCTATTCCCCAGGCAGATCTGATTCTCATGGTTTTTCCGCCCACCACCTGCTGTTTTCCTCTTCCCAAATCCTTCACTTAGACTCAGTCATCAGCTGCCCAGCCATGGTCATAGCCCAGGATACCCACTGCTTTTCTTGCCTCTCTTTTTTTGAGCAATTTCAAAGACCCGAACACCTCTGACTTCAGAGGGGCTTTTAATCCCCAGTCTACTGCCTTTGGCACCAAATAGTTATTTTTATCATCTACTTTCCCATCAAAGATTTCCTGCAGCATTTCCTAAAGAAGATTCTGCTGGCTCCCAAATTTTAAGGAAACCAAAATATCTGACAAGAAGGCTATGCTCTTTTTAAGGCAAAGCTAGAAAGTTAATTTGAAATGGCCAGAATTTCATATTCAATTATACATGGGGGTTTCCCAGACAAAGAAGGGAGGAAATTCAGACTAATGTGAGGCATACACTGCAGGGCAGGAGGAAAGCCAAAGATGATGGACTTTTCAAAACTGTTTCCTTTTGGGTCCATCCCGTCCCCTGGCAAGTCAGCCCATCCAAGAGCAATAGGGCAAGACCAAGGCAATGTACCGATTCGCCTCCTTGACCACCAGAGGCCATTTCACCAGCTGCTGCTTGTGTGTGACAGCTGCCTGGGGCTCTGATTAGCAGCAGAACTTCCCAGCTCGCCTCTGCCAGGGCTGTAAACATGATGATGATGATGTGCATTATGCCAGTTCCCTCTCAGAAACTGAGAGTCGGGCAGACTTCAGCATGTGCTCCCCCAGGACATACTGGGGATGATGCAGCGATGGAGCTGAGTCTCGTTTGGATCAGTTTGTCTTTTTATCTCTCTCTCTTTGGATTTCCAATGTGGCTTGTAGGCTGGGCTAAGCCCCGAAACCCCACACATAGGATCAGCTGTCCCCACGAAGCTCACAGAGCTAATTGCAGGTGTACATTAATACCTCCCTGCATAGCAATAGCCTCCCGCTCACCCTTGCTGCAGACCTCTAAGTGGCAGTGAGCCATGTGCTGTTCTTGCAGCCGGAGAAGTAGAGATAAGAGGATGGGGGACTGCGCAAGAAGGTGGTTTGGAGGGCACAGAGCCCCTGATATGAGCAACTATGGGGAAGGGGTGGGGAGGACATGGAGAGACCCTGGAAGAGGAGGTGGATTGTGTGATGTGAGGGAAGGAGCCCCATGGAGGGGTCTCTGGGGGGAAGAAATGAGGCAGATGCCTGGTGTGCTCTGGGTGCTTAGCCTGAACACTTGGCATCGCTGTGAGTTTTGTCCACCTCTTGTCAAGCTTTGTCCGATCCCACCTTTGACTCCTCCTAGAAAAAGGCAGCGTAGTGTCTCAGACGCAGGCGCTCAGAGACTTTGGACCAGGACACAGCACCACTGCTGTGGTGGGATCAAGCTGTGGCCACGATCCCTCCCTGCACACCCCAGTACCGCTCCCGCAGCGGCAGTCCAGTTGTACCCTCAGAGAGGAGGCACCTGCGCTGTGACTCAGTTAATTTTCCTTTATCCATTCCGGTAGGCACTGTCACCACCCGGCAAGGCAGAGGCTAGATGGAGATATGGTAACATAGACAGGCAAGTGATAGGGAAGGAAAATTTCAGGGTTGTATGGTTCAAGCATGTACAGGAGGGATGTGCTTTAGGTAGCTGAGAATACTCCCAAAGCCCTATTTATTATACCGATACAAAGAAATGTGATGGAAGGCTGTTAGTGTTTACCTGAAGACTCTACCAGGTTATTTATAAAGATTAATTTTAACATACCTCTCTCTTTGGGAAATAAGGAGAGAGAGAAGGCACTGGGCCAGAAAGCAGCCCAGATCAGGAGCCTACAATGCACTTACACAGGCACTTTAAACCAGCATAAATGCCCATCCCTCTTCCTGCTGGGCTAGCCCTGCCCTGGAGCAGGTCCCTGGTCTAACCAGTTGTGTGGCCGGAGGGTAGCCATGCGGGGCTCTTGGTGGCCACCATGGACCCCCCTGCCAGCAAGGAGGAGTGGGAGCACCAGGAGGTGATGGGTAAACAGAAATGATGGGTAGCACTGAAGCCCTGGCAGGCCCAGGCTGGCCCACGCTGGCAGAGCAGCGCTCGGATGGAAAAGAAATAGCGATGCATCTTGCCCAGTATGGGGGAACACAAGATGAACGGTCCATCTTCCCAGCAAGCCGGCTTAGCAATCCCTTGGCCATCTGCGAGCGTGACCTGCCTGTCTGTATCCAAAACCTTGATGGGGGAAGCTGTCTGCCGCCTTCTGAGTCCGTGCTTTTTGTGGGATGTTAGTAAAGATCAATGGTTAGCTAAAAATCAATCGGCTAAATTCAGATGGAGGTCTAGGACCAGTTTGTCAAACAGACAGCAAGAATGTGTTTTTCGTATGCTTGTCTTTCATTTGTGTTAGTATTTGGGCTCAGCCTTTTTTCCCGAGTCTCTAAGCCCATCAGTACATGGAATTAAAGGAACGTTCATCTACTGCGAGGGTGAGGGCCTGACAAAAGCACAGCAAACCCAAACTGCGAAATAAACTATGTTATCAGTTACGCTTTCCCAGCTCTGGTAACTGGTGCAATTTTCTGGCAGTTAACAGGGTCTAAATTAAGAAGCTAATCAGAAATAACCCTGTAAATTATACTGGTTCTTATTTACTTTCTTTTATCTTGATACAACTTCTTAAAAGAATATTTTTAACAGATCTTTTAAACATTTGTAGTAAGAGGCAATAGACAAAATGTCATAATTTCCATATGAAGGAGTTTCTTTCAGTGCAATTCCTATCTAAAAAGCCATTTTACCCTAACATGGTCCCAGAGTCTAAGTAACATATTCTGTCGCAATGACTTTTGCATCAAAACAATTTTTCTGTTTCATATCCGAGAAGAAATGTTGAATATTTAAATTCCATATCCTTTTTGATCTTAATTCCCATCACAGAAGAGCTCTTTAGGCCTCATCAGTGTGCTCTAGGTGCAATATCAGAGTATATTTTTCATATTATGGGATCTAACCCAAATTGAGAAACCAAAAGGGAAGAAGCTATACATGCCTGGAAGGGAAAGGGATTCTGCTCAGAGCACATAGCAGGGTAAAGCATCAAATAGAAACGTAATGGAAGTCTAAAATAAGGGCAAAAATGCCTTGCTGCAGAGTCCTTGCTGAAAATCTAGCACTCGGCTCTCTCTTGATTTAAATACTTTGCATTCCTGTTGACTTCAGTGGTGTTTATATTCAAATAAGTAAAGCCACTGTAAGGCCATATAGTACAACTGTGAGTTGCAATAAATTATAGCAGATTAAACAGGCTAACTAATGAAATACAAAGAGGTGTTTGAAGCCACCACTCCCTTGTAAGCATTTACATTTCAGCTGTATAAACTATATGACAAATAAACAGTGTCCAGAAATTAAATGTAGATAACGTTGTTTACAAATTTGTACTCCAATGGCACGAGTCCTGAACCACCGAGAAAAGGCCCCACTAAATGTCTCGCCAAAGCCAGAGGTGAATTTTACTTGAGTAGTCTTTGAGTCTCATCCAACCCTAAAAATAGAGGGGTTTGGGGCATGTCGAGTGCGTGATTGCTTTCCTCCTGCTGAGGTTCTGGTCACATGGGTTTTGTGGTGGTGGCCATGTCCCCACTGTCGGATGCTCCTGCCCCACCACCACACCTCAGGAGCCACCCCGTCCTTGTGCAGGCTGGGACAGAGAAATCGATACTTTTTCCCATTTGAGAAATGGTGTAGAACTTGAGGAAAGTTATTTTAAAATACCTTAAAATTTGTATTGATTTTCTGAATCAATATTTCAGGATTTTTGAATTCCAGAGTAGCCATACATCCGCCCTGTGTTTCATTCCTATCTCTCTGCATCTATAAATGATAGTCCGAGCGCGTCACGTGCTGCAGAGAGAGAACCGGCTGTGCATCCAATTACTCCTGTACGGTACATGCGAGGAGGAAAACAACATTTTAACAGGAGTACCACAAATGCAACTATACCCGTACTCATTGCTATTTAAAGCAATTCTGCAATGCAAGTCAATTAAATCATTTCATCTGATGAATGCAGAGAAATAAAGGCCCCTGTGCAAATCCTGCACCCTGGGGCTGGGCTGGGTGTTATGGTGGAAGGAAAGAGGGAGCGGGGATGGTACCCTCTTTGTTGGCATCTTTTGCTGTGCATTAACGTGCCCCGAGGAATGGGCAAGCACATAACCTGATGGTGGCCCAAATCTGGACTCTCGCCGGGTGCTCCTCCACCATGGATAAACAGACCACCCCTTTTATCTGGACAAGTGAAAACTGCCCGATTGACACATGGCTGCCTGTTAATCTCCAAAGTGGAATGTAGTAACATTTATACACAACATGGTTCCAGTCATTAAATTAGTGGAAGATTAACAGTCCCAAGTGTTCAATAAACAGAAAAGACAGCAAACAAATGAAAAGTGTTAGTCAAGGGAAATTTTGGCTTTAATGTGACTAATGCAGTACTTGTTTCTTGAGCTACAAGTCACAGTAACTGGAGGAGGAGAACGTAATGTGGCCTGGGTTTCATTTTGAGGACTCAATTTAATTTTTATTGCTGCACTGATGATTTTAGTTTGCAGTTACCAAAAATATCCACTGTTCCTCAGATACATCTCTCTAACACTTTAGGTGGTTAACATGAAAAATGTTTTGAACTCTAGAGTTGCTTCTTTGGTAAAATAGCTCAATACCCTATTTAAAAAAAATAACTTGAATTAATCTTTAAATACATCAGCTCGTTAAAAGTATTGATGTGGCTGCGCTTTAAAGAAGGACAGAGCCAAAGCACCTTAACCTCTTTGGGAAGATGAAAACAGCTATCTAAGTGCACCATAAAATGCCTTAATATGAAAGTAGTGCAGGGCAGGAGAGGTAGAAGAACTATTTAATGTTTACACATGCTTTTCATTCCCAAGGACCTCCACGTACCCAAGGAGGATCTCTCCTGCCAGCTCTGGGGCGGAGAGGGGCCCCACGGGTGGTGGGCACCCCAGCACAGCTATCGGCCCCCAGCGCTGAACGCCATCCTCCATCTCCCCTCCCTGACTGTTTGCTTTAGATCTCTTATCGCCCATCACCCTCCGGGCAATATCACTGAGCTGCTGCACCTGGCGAACGGAGTGCTTGAGCTTGATGTCAGAGGAGATTTTAGTTGCTCAAATAGAAATAAACTACAAAGGAGCATTCGCAGGGCTGTGAACCTGAGTTTTGGGGGCTTGCTGATTTTTAGGACATACCCAAAATAAGCTCTCCACAGCTATGCACTGAAGAGGGATTGGTAAGGCACGTACCTACTCTGACAAGATGCCTGGCTAAGTTTATTAAACCCCTGGAACCTGATCCCTTTAAATATTAAAAATAATCCACTGTATTGCATCTAATTGAAACCCACTGAATACTTAGAGGAAAGGAGAGATGAGTCAATCCCAACACCTTTCACCCACAAGTGCACCACCAGTTTTCTGATCTTTAATCATAGAGCTCCAATGGCTGGATTCGTCACAGGAGTGCATCTCCAGCCATCTAATCTTTCCGCCCTCGGCTTGGGTTTCCCCCATCCCAAGGAATCACACACAGTCTCTTTGGGGGAGAGGGGATTTTCTTTTCCCTTCCCATGCCTGTGGCTCACTTGGAGCCTGCTTTTTTGTTGTTGTTGTTTCATGCCCTCTTTTCTGTCTGCTGCGATGGAGCCATGGCTGGGCTGTTAGTGGGGAGGTCAGGGGTGAGCAGGGAAGGGCTCGGGCACCATATACCAGGCACCCAGTACACTGGATGCTCTCAGGCACCACCCAGATACCTTGCTCTTTGCTCAGGTGCTGGGTGTTTAATGCCTTCAAAACAACAGCAGTAAGGCAGAGACACTCAGGAGATGAATTCCCAGTTTTAGCGAGTGTCAAAGCATCAGGGAATGATAAACCCAAGTTTTAATTTTGCTGCTGGGTTGGATTCATTCTCCTTTTGTTTTTCTGGTTCTCGTCTTTTCGGCCATGCCACCGTCCTCAATAGCCTCCCTACGCCCCGCAGCGCTGGGCCAGCCTGGCATTACTCCACACTGGCTGTGGGGCCGAGCTGTCAGGACGAAGGGTGAATTACCCTCCCGGCTAACCCCAGCCCTTCTGCACGGGGAAGGGAGATTTCACGTCTGGTTTAGAAGTCCCACTTTCCAAGCAGCGTGTGGAGTTCATGCAAAACCCCAAACGAGAAGCCTAGAGATTTGGATGGGGAGCAGTGTGTGTGTGTGTGTGTGTTCATCATGCGATGTATGTGGTAATTGTCACGTATGACTCATATTCCATTTCTATGACAGTTGATGCCAGTAGACTACTACACGAGCAGTGGCAAGGAACAAACATAGAAGGGGCGTGCTCGCCAAACAAGTATGTTCATGAGCAGCTTAATAAATTTATATATAATAGACACCTGCATTTCCTCGTTTGCAAAAGACTGATCTGCACCTACCACAGAGCTCTGTTATAGAAGCAGTTTCATGCACATAAATTGTGCTAAAATCCCTGACTAGAAGGCATGGGACAAGATCCAGAGTACAGATCCCCCCATGTGACGGAAAGCTGGCATACCTCTAGCAGACATGAGAAGAGACCAATTATTTTAATTGTTTGTTGGAGTTTTAAATTCACTTTTGCTGTAGCTGCAGGGTGACAATTCTGAGCTATTAGGTGATATTTTCTTCAGCAAAAATGTTGTGGTTTTGGTGCCTGTGATTGAAAGGGTAGGTTTCACCGCTTTATCCTATACAGATGCAGCCTACAAACTGTGTCTAATGAAAGATCTTCGGGTTTGTATTCCCGTCTTTGCTGTTTCACATAATACTTTCCGTGCTAAAATGAGGCCGAAAGGCCTCTCGGCAGACGTTGTTCACTGAAGGCGAAATTATGCTTGATATTAAGAGCAAGTACCCTGTGCTATTTAAGGCATAGGGTATATTCTGGCCACCCAGCAAGCTGCTTGCAATCCAGAACCACAGCAACTCTTTGCAGGCTGGATGCAAGGTAAACCTCGAGGCTGTGAGATGCCAGTGCCACCAACCCCAGGGCATTAACACACAACGCAGATGCCCAGGAGAGGCCGTGGCCGCAGTTTGGCCAACCCCTGGGTGCAAGGGGTGGGCTGGGGAAGTGCTCGCCACCCTCGCTCAGTCACAGCCTGGCTGATTACCAAGATTTTACATAGATGAGTAGAATTTAGGTTCGGTCCTCGAAGATGCTGAGGGTTTTGTAGTCCCGCTGATGTTACTGTGGAGCATGTGTGGCTCTGCTGTGTGTGCTGCGATCGCTGAATCATCAGAGAGTGGCGTCACAGCCCAGTCATTCATCTTCTTACAAATGCAACGTGCCTGCAATCTCCAATTGTGTTTATAATCCATTGCAATCTTTAGCATTACTTGAGTTGGAAAAGTTTACTTCCATGAACTTTGCAGCCCTTTAATGTGAAAAAAATAGCAAAGATAGGTAACTAGGAAACATGAATAAACATAATTAAACATAAAATGCTTGTAGTGATATAAGAACTGACCTCAGCCAATTAAAGTTATTAATAGAAAAAATACTCTAATGTCAAAACCCAAGTACATCATCAGCATTCTCATTTCTGTAATCAGGATTAGTTTGTATTTCCTGACAACCGAGTGAGAGGCAGTCCAAATTGTAGGTTCTTGACCTTTTTCTCATTCAAAAACAGGTCGAGATACTACGTGAATAAAATAGGGTGTGTAAAGACACATTTGTACGGGGAGACTGAATCGCCGGTTATGTATTGACTAACTATGGACCTTCTAAGAATGTTACTCTTTTCAAATACTGACTTTTTTATTGCTTCTCTTACAATTGCAATGGGGGAATTTAAGAGCCCCACAAACTATTTTATCATATAATTAGTTTATCAGTAAATTTGGACCTCGTATATCAATCACTATAATGCATAACCTCCACTGAGACAGAAACCAGATGTGCATGCTTCTGCTTTCTTCTTTATAGTATCTACAGCATCATTAGTGCCTATGCTACAGTTTAAATTGAATTCAGCAAAAAGCAATGGTCTAACCCCCCCTGCAAGCAATCTGATATTGCTGCAGGGATAAATCAACGTTATGTTGATTGACAATTCGTACTCTTTCTTACTCTTTCCCTGTTGCTGTATGGAAAAGGGTGAAGTGTGATTTGTTTATGCAAAAAAGATTTTTAACTAGCTGAGTATAGGAAAAAGATACTCGGTTTCAAGGTAAATGCGATGAGGTGGGCATGCCATGACAATGGCCCGAGAGGCCCGACATGCTGAATTAACCAAACAGGGCCTGCCTGCCCATTTCTTCCCCATGCAGCCTGCAGTGTAGCTTTCCTTTTGAGTGCCACTCAGTTCTGATGCCTGTACAACCCAAACGGGAAAAACATCGCCGCACATGAGACAGGCTGGGAGATGACCTTTTTCAGACACGACAAGAGAGAACTCTTTCTGGGGTCACCTGGGAATCCACAGGAAACGTGAGGATGTCTGATCACTGCATCCTATGTTTCCCACAAATTTTGGAGGCGAGGGTTTATGTATACCTCCAAGCTTACAGTATGTCTTGCAGACAAAGGAGTGGAGCTCTGAGCAAGGCACTGTCTCCACGTGATGACTATCGGTTGCTTCACAAACTAATACCTTGTGGGACCGATCTTTTGGGGCTCAGTCATACAAAATTCTCCTTGAAGTCAGACTGAAAAATATGGAGCCCAGCTTGTATGTGCATTAAAAATCCAAACAGATCATTATTTACACTATTTCATTTTCCCAGTGATCAAGCACTGGCTGGTAATAATCCCCAAAGGGCTGATTATACTGGCAAGATACAGCAGCTCTCTGACCACACCTTTTCCCCAGGAAAATCTCTACACTGGGGCAAAAGCAGCATGTTTGCAGCAGAGCAAAATGGGAATTTCAGCACACGGTTGCCTGGAATTGATGGTTCTCATGTTCTTAGCAGAGCTGAGCTGAAAGCGCGTACCACAGAGTGAGGACTTGTCAGGCGGTCCGTAACATGCTTCCTTTCCAAAATTAAAAAACTTGTTCTGATTGCAAGCAGACTTTTTCAGAATACGTGCCTTCTCCTTCGCTCCTGAGAACAAGCCAGCAGATGCTTCAGTGTCTCTAAAGCATGATACTCGCTGCTGCTCATCTGCATGTTTAGTGTACCGGAGAAGAGTCCTTCCTCCAGGAATAACATGTGTGTAATGTATTACATTACAGCTAATTAAAGTAGCCTCTGCTGCTGCTGTTGATCTTGACTGGTAGATCATCCACATATTTGCAGGCATCGGCTTATGAACACAGAATATTAAATCTATGCTGTCTTACCACTGTGCAAAAAGGCTGCTGAAAACATGGTGCCCTGGTGAAATCAGGCACCCACACTAATCCAGTCAGACCTGCAAAGCTGAGTGGTATCGTGGAGAGAAGTCCAAAACGGTAGAATAAAATGCATACGTTAGCAAGTTTCAGTTACGATCCCCGTGTTTGAAATTGCACTCAAACATCCACCCGGTAGTATCCCTGAGAGATACAAGGTTATACTGGTATATTGGAGTGGGAAAAGAAATGGCTGATGTATTCCTAATGGCAGAATTTGAGTATTACAGAAAAAGCCGAGCAGGAGTTGGGCTAAAGAGCTACCTTTATTAGCGACTACCTATCAGACGGCAAGAGCTGGGCGTAATTCCTCAGGCCCAGGCTGTTAGTGAGGACTTTGCAAAAACATCTTCTTTTCTTGTAAATTGAGTAGATTTGGACTGGAAATCACTGGGACAAAAGAGATGGAACTGTCTTCACAGCTCAGTGACGCTTTTAGTTCAAACATGTGAAACCAAACCCCCAAGTGCAAGAAGGATGGTAATGTGGTACTTGAACATGATTTTTAAAGAAGTTCTTAAAGCTGCAAAGGATATTAACCACCAGGCATGTTTCCCTTAATATATATTAAAAGCTGTTTTATATGGAAGGCCTTAGGTGTACTCAAATTTCAAACGCCTGGGATATTTTATTACTTTACTGATCTAATAAATGCAGGTGTTTCATAGCAAAAGCACACAGGCAATCAGACTGTCTGAAGGCAGCAATGAGTTGCACACATTTCTCCTAGTATAAATAAATGGCCACGAGCGCACTGAAGCGGATGGGCCTTCGGCGTTAATTGCAATTAGATGGCAGTCAGGCTTTAAGGTGTAGAAAGATATTTGTTTTAACCGATTCATAAAAGAGATGGGATATCTTCTTCTGAAAATCGACCGCCTCCAGTTTTACCAGTGAGGGGACAGGGGAGGGAGGACGTGAGGCCACGACGGCCCGTGCCAGGCCGGGAGCGAAGTGGCTGCCTCTCCCACAGCTGGCTCTCACCGTGGGATGTGGCACAAGGTACCGTGCCCCGCCGGCACACGCGTGTGCTCCCGCTCCCCGCTCCCGCTCCCTGCGGCTCTCCGGCCGGGGAGCATGCCATCTCTCTGTCTTTACCAAGATCAGATGGAGCTACTCAATCAGGGGGTGCCATTATTGCCTCCGCCATGCAATTTCCACTATCAATAATTTACTGGACTTGCTGCACAGGCAGAAGGGGGAAACGGCAAGACAGATTTTTTGACGGGGGGGACGGAAAACCACCCCGCGGGCAGCTGGGCAGAGCCGAGCCCGGCGTTTCGCCCGGGATCCCGCGGGCACCGCGGCCGCCCCTGGCTTCGCCGGCGGGCGCTGGCGCGACGCGAGGCTCCGGCCGTCGGTCCCGGTCCCGGTCCCGGTCCCCCCGTCCCGGTCCCCGGCCGGGCAGAGCCGCCTCTGGGCCGCCTGGATTGAGCACCCGCGCCCGCTGCGCGCCTCCAGAAAGTCACCGGTGTAACGTTACCTG